>JACXGI010000204.1:54688-122464 GCA_016801175.1 Esox masquinongy | reverse complement strand
ATTACTATTGATTTTCTGTTATTTTCTGAGATATTTACATGTAAATGCATATTTGATGTTGATTCCAAGTAAACACCTTTGAAAACATTTTATCGCATTATGTAAAACAATAACATTGGAAACAAACACTAAAGCCTTAATACATTGTTAAAAGCATCTTTAGTTCTGTCTTTTAATTTGACAATGGTTAGACTTCTCCTGCCCCAACTGTTTACCAAAACAAGGGGCTTAGTGTCTGCTGTGTTATTGTTTGAACTGCATATTTGCTTTTAAAAATGTCCTCTGTCTCTCCAGCTTGTCCCCAAGTCCTCTTTGCTCCAGAGACTGCAAACATCATTAATGAGGAGGAATCATTAACGAGGTAATTAACAGGGGCGGGTTATCTGTAGAACAGCTTTAACAGCGGAGCTTCGGAATGGAGACAAATGCCATTTAAATGGTCTTCAATCTCCAGCTTAAAACACCACTCCTCCACTCAAATTCACACTGTCACAAACAAGCACAGCATTAAATTCCTGCCATCCAGCTCTGACCACTAAATTCTCTCATGTCTCCCTCTCCGCCCCATTGCCCTTTCACTCTCTGTCTCTTTGTCTTACATGCATGTACACACACAAACAAACGGACAAATGCAAAATGCACACTCTTACACAATCACATCACTTGTCAACCAAATTGACAGGAAATTAAAGAAACACTGAGTACAATTGAAACAATTGATTGGGGCCTTTGGGGGCCTCTGTATGGGGGAGCTGCCATTATAATATTGATTAGGAATAGTGTCTGTGTTGTTGTTTACCCCCCCCCACCCACTAACCCTTTTCATGTCCCCTATTGATCCCGCTAACCTAAAACCCTCATCTGCCCAAAGTGGCAGAGCATAGGAGAGGGAGAGAGAGCTTGTAAGTGTGTGTGAAGGAAAATAATGGAGAGAAAAAGGTGTGTGTGTGTGTGCGACAGAGAGCGAGGCCGATCTTATTAGACACCTAATCCTTCTCATCTCAAACATATGTATTCATCTCACACGAACACACGCTTCAAACCCCTAGTGTCAGCAGATCAGCCTATTCATCATTACAACCCAGGCAGAGGGAACTGGAGTTTAGTGGCGCAGATGCTGGGGAGGATGGACGCACAATTAATAGAGAAGCAGATAGATGGAGGCTGTGAATGAATGACCGAGTGAGGGGACTGTCCTGAGAGATATGTGGCTCTGGCAGTAACTTTGCCCTGTATTGAATGTGAGCTGTCAGCCCTCCCATTAGCTTCTCTAACAGAGGCCTGGGACCCAGACTGAGCACCTGAAAGGTTGCTGATGGCGGTGGGCACAAATTGTGCAGATAGTGACTTTGACGAGTAGGGGAGAGGGAGGACAGAAGGACATTAAAACCGATCACCTCAGGGACCTCATCTGGAGTCTTTTGGATGGGCCACTATTCGACAAGCTCAGCTCATCCCACAGCAGTCACATTGAGACTCTTTCCCTCATTCCCCACGCCCTCCATCTCTCTCCTTCACCTCTCTCTCCCCTGCTCAGGGAGGGTTTTGCTCGTAAAGACTTGACTGAAACACAGCAGTCTTAATGTGGGCGGTTCTTTACAGCGGCTGCCCCTGCAGGGAAGTCAACCCAGAGAGAGGACTCAGTCTGGGACACTCATAACTCAGTTCCACTGGCTTCTCATTGGGCAAAGCGGCAGAGGTTCCCGATGTGTCCGGGACTTCCTGCTACCGTCAGCTGCCACTCACCTTGTGTAGCGTTATTGTAATCTGTGCTCTAGATCCCTGTCTGCTGTGTTACAATTGACAATTCACACACATTTACAATTAACAATTCAAAACCAACAGCAGCGCCACTCCACTGGACACAGAGACTCCCCGGAGCTAGTCTAGAATGTACAGTACCCGTTAATTGGTCATTTTATTAATACTAGCTAGATAATCTACTGCAGTATATGTTAATTGGTCATTATTAATGCTGGGTAGAAAATCTACCACAGTCCTGTTGTCAGACTTGTCTCAGCGCCAGAGTCTGGTGTGAAAACCCAGGGAGAGGTCTTCAGTTTCGTCTCTACTCGGTGGGGTGGTGTCACAGTGGTACCGCAGATAGGAAAAAACAGTAAAGGGGAAAAAAGCTTCTCTTAACCCAAAGGATGAAATATGCATGCCTATTGATCGTCAGGAAGCAAACAGTGGAAGGTCTGCAAACTGCCAGAAAGATGGATCTGCTTCCCCAAAAAAGGGGTAGGGAGGTGACTTCAGCCCACAGACAATTTACAGTCTTTACAAGAAAGTTCTAATTCGGGTGAGACAGCCAAAAAGGGACCCTTGACTGTGCAAATCTTCATCCCTAAAACTAGTGTGCAAATATTGTTGACAGGTCCTGAATGACCAGATCAACATAAAACTGCTTGGACCAGACAAGGACAAACACATGGATATGCATGGGAGCTTAGGTTCTTCTAATACCCAGCTGTATTGTGTCAACCTACCAACAGCCGGGAACATACACGATAAAAGAAGCTGCAAGCACATTGCCCACTAACTGCATATTGGACAACATTTCCAAAGAGTTAGTTTTGTTCTCATTACCGTGTGTGCCAAACAGTACAATGCAGCATTAAATCAATCATATGTTTTTGATGCATTTTTTTCTTTAATTTTCCAATATGCATATCAGGGTCTGGTTCAAAACGCTGTTCCTGTATGCAGTTTAACATAACGTCTCTAGAATTACTGGCACCCTTGATGAAGAAATGTGGAGATGATGAAGGGGTCTGAATAATTTCCAAAGGCACTGCATAGCATCCAAATTAATAATCCTACCATGCAACGAAACCACTCTTACAAGCGTAGCTGTACGAACATTTCTTAACGTGTCAAAAGTCTTCAATCATAGTAAAACGGATCAAGAGACATACTTTAGCGCCACAGTGTGATTGCTCTGTGTATGCTTGCAGACATTAAGTCTTGACAGCGCTGGAAACATGTATACTAAGTTTTATCCTAAGAATATGTGTGGCGGATTGATATGGATTGTGTCAAACCACATACATCATGTGGCCAATTGACATGACATTGCACAGGAGGGTGTGGCTCTTGAATCTTAACCAAGTATTCACCCTATTAGGCTTTAACATGTCACACATAAATATTTTGGGAAAACCGGTTAAATAATTATCCTATCCAACTTTAATAAAAGTAAAGTAGTGGTTTGGACAACTATGCATGTTTGACACCTGTAATCCACAGAAAATGCTTTATTAACTCCATAAGAGTCTAAACCGACAAGCTCTCCCCACTACTTTTTCATTCCTCCTCCTCCTCCGGCCTGGAGGGTGTATGAATAATTGTTCTGATTTCCCGGTACAGGAGCTGTGCAGCGTCAGGCAGGGCCTCTAATTCAATCATGCGGCTGGGCTTGATCAATGACTCTTCAGTAGCTACAGCAATCTCATATGCCGCTTCCACTGGCTAACTCACATGACTCCTTCAACTCCAACAGGTGCAAAAAACATTATATGTAATATATACAGCACCTTGAAAACCTCTGGGACCTCAATGCTGCCATCTCTGCATCGCCGTTGCACATGCTACCTTATTCAATTCGCCTCGATTGCACATCTACAATGCCATTTAGAATACCTGCACAACTATTATCCCACTTGTAACATACCCTATACTTAATACTTTCTCTGCCCTCCTCTATTTGGCTTAATTGCACATTTAGTATTGCCATTTGTACTGCATTTGCCTTCACTGCACATCTATACATTCCACTTGTAATTTACATATACTTAATACTTGTACTTTTCTGCCCTCTTCTATTTGAATTTCTGGTTAGATGCTAACTGCATTTCGTTGTACTGTACTTGTACTTGTTCAATGACAATAAAGTTAAATGTAATCTAATAATATTCAAAACCCTGACCAACAAATTAATTTCAAATTGTTTAGTATATCATTCTAAAATACTGCCACAGTAATTTTTGTATGGTGACGGTGGATTTCTGATGAGAAATAATTGTTAGAAAAATACAAAAAAATAATGTAAATAAGTATTCATATTCATATACTTATTTAATGTGGAAGCTACCAGTTTACACAGATGAAAGAAATTGCCCTAATAAGGAAGCAGTTACTCTACCATTGGTGTCTACCTGTGAAGTATTCAAGTTGCTGCCACATTTTCTCGATAAAAGTCCCAGTGTTGAATGATCATTAGTCAGACGTTGGTAAATGAAGATTAAAGAACTTGTATAGAAGTTAGAGATAAAGCAATACAAATGCATACATTAGAAAAAGGGTATAAAATCATATCCAATGATATCCATTGGAAAGCCCAGTTGGCACAATTGGATCAATAACCAGGAAGTGGAAGTGGCATCAGACCACACACACACTGACAAGAAATGTCTGTCGTTCAAAATTCAGTGCTCAAGAACGAGAAAAAGGCCAAGAGCCACTTTAACCTCGTAAGACCTGAGCTTTTATAATGTATGCATTTTTAATTTCTCTTAGCTATTTGGGATTGGTGGACCTGATGAGTATACTATCTAAGCATGGCGCAGCCAACTATCCTCTAATAAGGACAATAGGTTTAAGTTAAGCAGAATGAAGTACATGGTGCAGGAAGCCTAAAACAGTGTCCTCATGTGTGGACACAGGGTCTCAGGAGGTTAAAGGAGTTAGCGCCTGGGAGTAATGGTGCACTGATCAATCAACAAACAAGCTACTCAAAAAGTCTGAAAGCCTAAGAGTGACCCAGCTGCAATGTGGGAAATTATTCTGTGGTCAGATGAGACCAACATAGAGCTTTTTTTAAGGACTTACTGCAAGGGAACCTGGGACAATGATCCCAAGCACAAGCCAACACCGAATTGGCTCGAGAGCAAAATGTTGAATGTCCTCCAGTGGCCCAGTCAAAATCCTGATCTCAATCCCATTAAGAATCTGTGGCAATATTTAAACATTTCTGAGCAGAATCTTTGTTGTACTAACCTGAACAACTTGGAGCAAATAAATCTGTCAAGACAAATCATCCAGAATCACTCTAAAACTGTGAGTAAAGCTGGTACATACTTAGGCCAAGCTGCAAGTGCAGCGAAATGCTCACTAACTATTAATGTCTAAGCGTTGAGCACTTATGCAAGCAACATATTTCAGCTGTTTTTTGTTTGTTTTTTTATAAAAATTTCCCAACATAACTTGTCACCTTACAATAATACATTTTCAGTTCATGTTTTAAAATAAAATATGAAACAGAAAAATATTTTTGGATGGGACATTTTTTATTCAGTAATATGAGAACATTTGTCAGGGCTTTGAATACCTCTGCGAGGCACTGTATGTCATATCCAATTGTCTATGGCCCCATGTCATGGCATGAATTCCCAACCGATTCGGAAGAGTTGAACATTGTCAAGATTTCCTCATAGATATCCACTTCAAGACATTCAGCTTTGTTCCCCACACTGCTCATTCAAAAATCCATTCTGCTCATTATTCAGTCAGTCTGAGGAGGGCTAGGACTGTTCCCACTGATCACCTGTGGGCAGGTCATAGTTCCTCTACAGATCACCAAACCCCGAGATACACATAAACACAGTGTGTTTATAGTTGTATGTGTGCTGAGCTGCTCTTTGTGGCACACTGACAGTCAGTCAATAATCATTAACACACTGTACCATAGGCCTCGATGACACACTCAGTAATCCCAAAGGAGGAGAAAGATGCTGACACAAACGTGTTGTATAGCCACATGACGCTAAAAAACAAAACAAGTCAATGAGGCAACACTCTCCGATGGCAGCCTTGGTGAGTCCCCCGGTACCTTACAGTAAACTAAGCTACAAATGGCCATGTAACTTTTTTATATTTTGCGTGAATCTCCCATGGGTAATAGGCCGCTGTATGGGCTGGATAGCCTCTGCCGCGGCCCAGGGAGAAGCAGTCTTCCCTGGTGGCCCCATGGGAGGGAGGGGTCTACGTGTCCCTGCTTGTTTCAGAGACAGATTACAGCTTTCTCAGCTCGGCTACAGAGCCAGGATCCATCCACTAACTAGCCACTTGAATTAAAGAGATGAATCTGTACGCTGCTATATGTGCTGCAAGGTAGGCTCTAGTCAGAGAGACCAAAACAACAACACTGTTGTGTCTGTGTCCCTCCCCCCCTCACTCTTCTTCACTGTTACTTTGTTACTGTACTGCACCATGAGACGTGGTTACAGAGCGTGTCACCATGAGACTCCCTGTACGATGGCCTGATGAAGACAACATCCCAAACTGAACAACTTCACAGGAGGCATCTGGGAATACCGTTTTAAAGGCTACGGGTGGAATCCCTCCTGGCAGTGCTAGTCTCCCAACCGATCCATCTCGTAGGACCCGGAACTCGCATTTAATTTGAATATCAACCATCAGTCATTCATACATTAAAACATAGTTCCTCATTTTTTATATTCATTTGTTATCTCATTGATTCTCATTGGATTGCCTTATTAGCTACCGTAGCATTGCCCTGCATACGGTGCCGGCCTTCAGAAGGGTTGTTGAATGGGTGTCCTGATCTCTGTAGTAGTTTTAAATGTAGGGGTGTTAACTCCTGACTCTCTGTGTTAGTTATAAATGTAGGGGTGTTAACTCCTGACTCTCTGTATTAGTTATAAATGTAGGGGTGTTAACTCCTGACTCTGTGATAGTTATAAATGTAGGGGTGTTAAATCCTGACTCTCTGTGTTAGTTATAAATGTAGGGGTGTTAACTCCTGACTCTCTGTGTTTGTTACGAATGTAGGGGTGTTTACTACTAAAGTGGTAACTTGAGTACCATGACCACCTAATCATTCCCAGATTCCAGTTGGCTCATTATTCCGCTCTCCTCAACAAAATGGGTATACAATGTCAATCTTCAGAAATACTGGTTGTTAAGCTCAAAACGCCTTTGCTACATGTGTAATGGTGTGACGTCCTCATCCAGTAAACAATACTGACAGGCATAGTTTTTAGGTTAGATGGAGTCAGATTATTTTGAAGCACAAATCGAGACAATGTCACCTACAGTAGATAATATTTTCCAGCATTATGTGGCCTAACTACTGTCAAGCTACTCTTTTGTGTACACAAGTATTTGTTTGATTTACAACTGCAAATATGGCATGCAATACATTATTCAAATTTTTAATTAAGCAAGTGATGCTGATTTATTTGTAATTTCTCACCTGTGGTAAGTTGCACTTGCCGAACAAAAGAAAGACATGCAATTAATTCTGCTTCACTGACAGCATTGAAAAACAGCAAAACTTCTAATACATTAGGCTATTTGGTCCCAGTATGTCTCCTTCAATGGTGGTTAATTTAACCAGAATCCCTCTTTCAGTCTCTGGAGGTTCACACTCATCAGTTCTGTGTTGGCCTACGGTTCATGTCACTACCAGTGTACCACAGACACCTGACTAGCAGCCTGAGCTAAGACCTGGCTGTGTCTGTATACAGGGTTACACATAAACTGAAGTCATTTCAGCTAGGTCAGGTTTATACATAAACTGAAGTCAGTTCAGCTAGGTCAAGTTTACACATAAACTGAAGTCATTTCAGCTAGGTCAGGTTAACACATAAACTGAAGTCATTTCAGCTAGGTCATGTTAACACATAAACTGAAGTTATTTCAGGTAGTTCAGGTTTGCACATAAACTGAAGTCATTTCAGCTAGGTCAGGTTTGCACATAAACTGAAGTCATTTCAGCTAGGTCAGATTTACAAATAAACTGAAGTCATTTCAGCTAGGTCCGGTTTACACATAAACTGAAGTCATTTTAGCTAGGTCAGGTTTAGACATAAAGACCATTCTAGGATGCTGTGACAGATGTTGCTGTTGCAGGGGTTACAGTACTGGTAGAGTGGGTTACTAAGCACTACAACATGTAAATAGTTGATGTGGTTTAAAATGTACCAGCGTTGGTTGGATTTGTTTGGTTTGTTTTACATTGTAATTATAGTGTGTAACCACTGCTGGTGGTGGTGCTGTTCCTTTTCCTGGTCATTAGGACAAAACACTGTTCTGTGGTGTTTGATCTCTGACCTGGAGAGTGAACAGGAAGTAGGCCATCTTTGAAAAGGGGAGGATTTTGCCGAGCATGGGGTGGGGGAAACTGTTTGTGTCTGAAGGTCTCGTGTGTGCTACAATGTTTTTGCTTGAATTTGAAAAGAGTGTTTTATTTTGAATAAGGGTATCTGTAGAGACAAAAAGAATAGTGATGAAGTTGAAAGGCCACAGACTCAGTGATGAAAATAAAGATAAAATCCAAATGCTAGTGGACATCGAGTTCTTAAATGCACCCTCCACCATCCCGCCACAATGCATAGTATCTTAAGTATGTTGATCTTGAAGAACAAAAATCCTTTTTATCATGTCCTGACAGACTTGCCTGTATTCAGAAATTGAAAATATATCCATGTGCATTTATTGTAGGATACCGTAAGATTACAGCTTTGAGAGTGTCTGTGAGAGAGGAAGATGTTATCATCACACCACTAACTCCCGGGGGTGGGGATATGAAAACCCATTGTAGAAATCAATTTAAAGATAAACAAAAAAAGGATTAGACCTTCAGACTTCGCTGACCTTTCTGCCCTAGAAAAGCAAGGGATCCTCCTGGGGTTTGGAGTGACTGTGCTGGAACTGCGAGGTGCTAGGGGCTCAGTGCATTACTGTCTGTCACTGTCGTAGGGATTGGGACAGAGAGGCATGTCACAAACAACACACAGGTACATTTATACCTCCCTTCTTAATGTTGCTGCCAGTCTCGTTTCAAACATATTCTAACATTTGAACTGACAAACAACTTCCATACTGCACATGATTTATAGAACTCTCCTGATTAATGTTTGTAGGTAAACATGTTTAGCCACCTTGCCTACCTTCATTTGGGGAATCATTTAATAAAGACAAGTATTTGGTTGTGGCCAAACATCCATCAGAAAATCAACTGTTTCAGGCCCCCACCAGAACCCCATTCTAACCACATTTTATAATGGTACTGTAGCTATGGTACAACTATCATCAAATTATCATATCAGAGATTTCATCACAGAGATTATTTTAATAATTTGACAGCGCTAATATATATATATATATATACAGCTCTGGAAAAAATTAAGAGACCGCTACACCTTTTTCTTTCCTTTCCAAAAAAGTTGAAAAGGAAGGTTTTGAGTGAGGAACAGAAGCATTCAATTTGCAGTGGTCTCTTAATTTTAACCCTTCTGTTCCTCACTCAAAACCTTTTTCAAATTTTTTGGAAAGGAAAGAAAAAGGTGTAGTGGTCTCTTAATATATAGTTCTTATATCTTTACTAGAACTCTGGAGTTTGTTGGGATTGCTGTGGAATACTAAACCCCTGGGCAATTCCTCAATGATACTCTGAAGTTATCACAGCATAGGAAGGTCAAACTCATACCCAGCTCTGCAGTCTGGGCACTGACCCGCCTAGGGGCACACTTATTAATGAGGAAATAATTATCATAATTACCCAGAAGATAATTACTAGGATAATTGATGTTACAGTCTCTACCTTTTCAATTAAAAGGCTTTTTTTATTCTAATATCAGAGACCTCATTGAGCTCTGACTTGACCTTCAATCTGATTTGGACTACTGCAATGGAATCCAAATAGTATCAGCTTCATTTTTCCTTAGGACAGAATAACCACACTACGAGAGTGTTAATGCAGAGTCATTGAAGCTATCCTTCCTCGTCCTCCCTCAGTTCCAGGCAGATAAGTCAGTGGCCAAATGCTCCAGGCAGCACAGCCCTTTATGAACCAAATTAACCATCATGAGCACAGTTTAAGCATGCAACGGAGGAATGAGGACTCATTTAAATGGCGTTTCCCCCTGTAATTCATCTTTTTTATGAACACAATAAATGTGTCACGGCCCTGGTGCTGATCTGTAATGCCTTTGTCCTTGAGCTGACTGTACTGTGGCTCTGCACTCATCCAGAACACGAGGCCTGGTTCATCTCTGTCTCTGGGTGTCTCTGCTGCAGTGGATCAGTGGGTGGCATGTTCCCTCAGTCCCCGAGTCTGTCGATACTACAGCCGTCTAAAAGCAGTCTCTGTCTGTCTCGGAAACCAGCCTCAAATTCTCATTGCTTCATTAAACTTCTGGGTCAGTTTCAGTGTTTGTGTGTTTATGCGTGTGTTTTCAAATACACAGTATATATTTCACATAGGACCATTGGGTGTTGTGTGTGCTAGGCCACTCGCTCACCTCATGCCGCGGGTGGAGTGGTTGTGGAAATTTTGCAGCAGTTGTGGTAGGCCCAGCATGGCTTCGAAGAGCACAGCGAGAGAGCCCAGGGCCTCCACGAACAGCACAGAGTCCAGCAGGAGCAGCGTGACCAAGGCACACATCACAGTGAAGGCAAAGCAGAACAGCAGGTAGTCCCCAAATGAACTCCAGCTCCAGAAGTAGCGCAGATCCAGATCTGAGAGAGGGGAAGGAAAGAGGGAGAAGTAGAAGGAAAGCGGGAGTAAAAGAGGAATAAATACTGTAGGTGAGGGATAGGGATCAAATTTAAAGATTCCTTCAATAGAAAAAGACGTTATAACAGATAATTATTATCGCACCATACAAATCAATAGAATGCAAATAAGTGAATAAAACATCAGAGAGCGATGCAGAAGCTTTTTATATCATACCAAAAAAGCTAAAATAATCTGTCTCTGGACCCGAGCCTGAAGTGTCATCACTGGACTAACGTCACGACATAGGGTCAATACACACAGAGAGCAACTCTATCACCTAATTAAAAGCAGATTACTGAAAGCAGAGATTCTGAAAGTCAAAACCTACCCCCGAGGCTCCACTCCGAACAATGATAAAGAGAGGAGCAACATGCCTGCTGCAACAAGACAGAGAGTTCCTCTCTCACACGTTTTCATAATTCAGACATTCTAAGAGTATTTCAAAGTCCACCCATTATTTTTCATGTTTTCCCTGACAGCCCTTCAGACCTACTGTATACAGCTGCAGGACTCTAGAGAAGACAGCCTGCTCATGGAGACATGGAAAGCATTTCCACATCTGCTTCATTGGCTAATATTACCATTGTAAACTGAAAGAGACACAGAGGAAGACAGTTTAACATGAAAAGAAAAGAACAGCCAGAAATAGAGTATGCTAAAAAGAAGCACTTGCTGGTTCTAGCTAGAAGACACCCATGCCTACCATGAGTCAGAGATGTGCTGTGAGAAAATGGTATATATAGGACCAGTCACTCACAAGACAGTCGTCCCACATGATCAATGGCCTCGAGTCCTTTTGAAATTACCAGAGAGGGGGAATACAATGAGCTGACATCAGCTGAAGGGAATTGATAGCTTAATAAGATCCCATTTGTTAGTGAGCCGACTGGACTGTGACGTTCCATGCGGGAAGTTGGTCGCGTTCCGTGTATTGTCATTAGGTTGTGGGTTCTGAACGCTCGCACAGAACACGCACACGCAAATCACGGGGTAACTGTGATTGCCACTGCGACAGTGGTTCACACGTCGAGAACACATACGACTCCCTTACGATGGGCAAGCACACACGCGCGCACACACACCCGCACACTGTCTGTCCTTGCAGTGAGGGCCAGGGCCCGCAACGTTGCCGTGCCCAGGCGGTCTCAGCACATGAATAATGTCTGTGGTGGTAGACGCTGACACTGATGGAATCTGAACAAGGCCTGGCAGAGAGGCTTGACTCAAAAAAAGATTCCTCAGAGGACTTCATTTTTCACCTGCTAATAAAATCTGATTGATTTCAGCCCCACTCCATAGTGCACTGGCAGCTGCAGGGCCAAGATCTGCCCTTTGTCAGGAACATGACTGCTCCACTCCCTTTTAAATGAAGCAGGCAAAGCTGCTGACAGCAGCAGTCATACTGGCACTTGTAGTCTGTTTTGCCCAAATATAGTATAGCTCAGACTCTCATCACTCTCCACCTCTGTTCACTGCCCCTCTCGTTCCTTTGTTATCCCTCTCCTTCTCCTTCATCTAGGCTGCTGCACCATCAGAGAGGCTGTCCTTCTGGCAGTTTTGTGTTTAGTTTAGCCAGCCTGGAGATCATATCGGACTTGTTGATGGGCTGCACTTCAAAAGGCCACAGAAGAAGGCACGGCACCGAGGAGGAGGAGTGCAGGGAGGTGAGGTTTACATCGTCTTTCCCAAAGCCCTTCAGAGATCAAACAATTCAATTACTTAAACAACAACAGCAACAAAAAAAACTCAAAGCACCCGATGGAGATTCTTCAAACATCACTGTAACCCAGATCTAGCAGGTCTATAGTCCACCCCCACCACATCTACTGGGTCACAGGGTCCAGAGGGTTTCCAAATCAACAGATCTCAGATTGTATTTGCTCCGTGTTTCCTTAATAACAGATGTAGGGACTGACAGAGACCTGCTCATTTATGGGCCCTTTTCCAAAGATAAGTCATTAAAAACAATGAGAACACACGTAGTGCCTCAACACTTTATGACAGTCCAATTCAATCCATAGCCATACATACACTTAATCAAGGTGTGAAAGGCCACAAAACTACATTTAGAAACGTTTATGTAGTCATTCATCCATACTCCATCCTCAGTTTTCTCCCATCGCATAACTATATTATAGTTATCCATTTTGCGTTAACTTGAGAAAATGTTATGTTCATTTTGACATTATAGGATATTTTGTAGAGATCAATCACAAAAAAAGCTAATAACAATAATAATCAAATTTGACGTTTAACAAACTGTCACAAGGGAGTGAGTATCTATTTAATACAGTGTATGATTCAGATAGTCATAAACTATTCCAGGTGACATAGAATGTGGCAAATGCTTTAAACATTGTCATAAGATGTGGTAAGCTACTCCAAGTGACATAGAATGGTGAAACGATTTTAACATTGTCTTAAGGTGTAGTAAACTACTCCAAGTGACACATGGTTTTAATAACACCAAATTACTTAAAAAGCACAGCCATACATCAATACAAACATGATTTGCCATGACTACTAAATAGGTCAACAGTGTTATTTCACAAAAGACACACACAAATACAGTGCATTGTGTAATGTGAGATAAATTGTAATGATGTAAAATACAATGTATAATTTTATAAATACACGATACTGAAGCATGAATTTATTTCTGCTGCATATTTTTAAACAGCTGGATTACCATCTCTGTGTCAATTAGAGAAAATTAAAACGGCTGATTGTTGGACTGTTGTAACGGATATGGCTCTAACACAGGCAGGACACAGTCTACACATTGCCTTAAGCAGTGTCATTGGATGACTACCAAAAGAAAGTCATTGGAAAAAGAAAGTGCACACTTCTGTAGTGCTACAGCTACACAGCTTAAGCTGAAGTTTTTTTGTCTTCTTTTGCCTTGACTTTGCGAGCTGACAGCATCAAGAAGCTTCACAACCATTCTGTGTCACTGTCATTGGATTAGATTAATTTACTTAAAAACAATGTCAAGAAGCATTATGACCCTATTATGTCACTTCACTTGGAATAGATACATGCACTATGACACTGCCAGGAAGTGTGACTGTATCAGAATTGCATACATCAGCTCAAATAAGGGTGTTATGTCCTGCTCTGGAAATCTGCCCCTGCATTCATCAAAAGAGCATTGTGGTAGGAACAATGTCTGGCTAATTAATGTGTGCTCAATTACAATGATAACAATAAGGCAATTCCTCCATATGCACACTACTTACAAATCTGGAAACAGAATGGTTTGCATTTTGTGTAGGTTTTGTGGGTTATGGCACTTTTATGTAGAGCCCCATGAAATACCTATATCTTACAACAAGGCTACATAATGTGTTGTGACAGCGTTTATGGAAACATTATGACAAGTAATATTAGTGGTTATTACTTGTAATGACATGGCTATGACTTCACTTGTCATCACTTGTTAAGGCTCTATAAAGTGTTACCAACCCAATTAACAGCTTGCAACGTTATCAGTGTTACAGCACCACACTGCCATTCCCCAACAAGACTGAGCTTCTTAGCCCAAAACAAAGAAACATTTTCAGTTTTGCTGGAGGCATTTCATGTCATGCAGACTACAGAGATATCCAGAGATATCCGGTTAGACAGAGAGGCCCAGAACTCCTCATTCAGAGAGCTAACTCTCCTAGCCAGAGGAGACCCAGCTCTTGTGAAGACTGAGCCCTTGACTCTTGGACAGGTCAACAACCACAGTCATATAGACAATGCCCTGTCCTCAAAGTACACAACGACAGATACAACCACAGTCACATAGACAATGCCCTGTCCTCAAAATACACAACGACTGATACAACCACAGTCTGTTATGAACCCTGTGGCTCTAGCAGTCTACGGTGGATGGTACAGAGACCCGTAACAAAACTCATGCAAAGTGGTGTAGTGTACAGGAACAGTGAGGACAAACGACACAGACAACCAAAGCTACCGTCAAACATAAGACGTTTATTATAAACACACGGTAAAGGGGGTAGGGAAAAGGGGCTGAGCTGGACCCAAGAAATGAAATAATATAGTCAAAACACCCCTAAACTGAACTTGCCTGCCTCAAGAACCGCTTGGCTGATTACTAACCAATACAAAAATACAGTGGGTGGTCCGCTCAGGTCTAACTAGTGTTTTTAGACAAAGTTTTCCTACGGGTTGTGTATGCCCAAGGGCGACTTGTTAAAAACCCTTTTTCCCAGGGACACAGGGACAAACAAAAACACACAGGTTGAACAAGGCCTAAACAGCACACAGCAAACAATTGACTAGACAACACCAAACAAAACACCACAGCAATACATACTCACATGAAACAGGACAAAGTGAGATGTATGTGCAAAACTAAGTGATGTATGAACAAACAAAGTGTGTCTGTCTATCAAAAGGTTATGTATCTCAAGAGTGTCTATGTCCATGTGGACAAAAGAGTCTCTCTGGGAGAACTAACTGACTGGGATTTTAAACCAGGGATGTGTGATGCGATTGGGTAATGGAAAAAGGAACAGGTGGTGCAATTAGGAGGTGTGTCCACTGATTGGTCCACCTCAGCAGTCAGGCGATGCACTCATGACTGCCAGGTGGGAAACACCAACGAGCACAATCAGGAACATAAGGGACACCTGGGGAAAAGTCAGGAGGGGAAAAACACAAATGCACATACAGGGTACCTGCATGCGTAACACAGTCACATAGACAATGCCCTGTCCTCAAAGTACACAACGACAGATACAACCACAGTCACATAGACAATGCCCTGTCCTCAAAGTACACAACGACAGATACAACCACAGTCACATAGACAATGCCCTGTCCTCAAAGTACACAACGACAGATACAACCACAGTCACATAGACAATGCCCTGTCCTCAAAGTACACAACGACAAATACAACCACAGTCACATAGACAATGCCCTGTCCTCAAAGTACACAACGACAGATACAACCACAGTCATATAGACAATGGCCTGTCCTCAAAGTACACAACGACAGATACAACCACAGTCACATATACAATGCCCTGTCCTCAAAGTACACAACGACAGATACAACCACAGTCACATAGACAATGCCCTGTCCTCAAAGTACACAACAATAGATACAACCACTGAAGAGAAAAACAGAATAGCTTCAGACTGTGACTGGTGACAGGACCAATACAGTCCCTAATAACTAACAGTCCTGACAACGTGACACCTGCGCCTAAGGACCTTGGCCTATTGGGCAGAGAGGTGGCCGAACAAGAGGCAGGTTGTGAGATTTGTGAGCATGTCTTTTAATGAAGACGGCAGACACAGAGCCTGGCTGAGTGGGACTAATAGGTCCACCGTACTTTCAAATATTATTCCTTATAAGTGTTTGGTTCATGTACTGAAACATGAGATAAACTGCACCTAGTGAAAAAAAGATGATTTTAATTTATCGCGTCGAATTTCAGTTAACATGACATGGGGTATAGATTGCAGCTGTATCACAGCAGTTGAGAATGACTGGGTACCAGACTGACATACACCTGACTGCTGATCAGGAAGCAGTAACATGTAAGACTGAAAATGTCTGTACTCCAGTCGACTAGAATAAAATGTACCGCAGACCTCTGATAAGAACATGGAAAGACTGTGCCGATATCCAGGTTACTGGCAACATAAAGGGCATTGGGCACCACAAACTAACAAAACAGTTTTGATGAGCCTTGGCATGGATTCTACACCTTTCTGGAAATCTATTGGAGGAAATGTGAAATCATTCGTCCACAATGAATTCCGTTATTTTGTTCCCCACTACAACTGAAGCAAGAACAAAGCTGATGCAACACCACAGCAACAGTGGAAGATGATTCCTAACTGACAGTTAGTCTGGATAGTTCCATAGCTGTGTGTAAAAGGCATAGGTTTGTGTAAATAGGTGTGTTTTGCTCCAAGAGAATGTATGAGACTCACAATCTCCTCAAACTAGTAAAAAAGTGGCAATGACAGTTTTGTTCATCTTAGGGTGCTGTGCCATGAAACTTTGTCATCTCCAGTTGATGACAATCAATACTTCATTGTAAAATCTCATACACAGTTCCCACCCCTAAAATAAATCCTTCGAGACGTTACTCTCCACATCACAGATGAGGGGTGAGGACTTTGTTTTGCCTCAAGAATAAAGTTATGAGCACAACATAGCTGAAAAATAAGCTGGACTCCAGCTTGTCATTAAAGCAATTCGCAGAACATCCAAAAATGTTGTCATAATATGCATAAATTGGTTTCTCTGGGAAGAAACCAAACAGCCTAAACATTCCAGAACTAACTATTACACAGCCGCTAACAGTCGCACACTGTGGAAGGAGAAAGTAAGCAGGTTAATGGACATCCTAACTAAATAATGACTTTTAATGAGGGTTGAGGTCAGTTTGAGGGCTGGGGTGAATGATTAGAGAGGTCAGTCTGGCGGATGAGGCACTCAGAGGAGGGCTGAGAAGAATGCCTCACATCTACACTACTGTTCAAAGGTTTGTGGTCATTTAGAAAGCAATTTTTTGTCCATTAAAATAACATCAAATTCAACAGAAATACAGTGTAAACATTGTTAATGCTGTAAATGACTACTGTAGCTGTAAACGGCTGAATTTGAATGGAATATACATAATTTACATACTGTAGGTGTACAGAGGCCCATTATCTGCAACCATCACTCCTGTGTTCCAAAGGCACGTTGTGTTTGCTAATCAGTTTTTTCAAGTTTTTCATTTTGAAAGGCAAATTGATCATTAGAAAACTCTTTTGTGATTACGTTAGCACTGCTGAAAATTGTTGTGCTGATTAAAGAAGCAATAAAATTAGTCTTCTTAAGGCAAGTTCAGTATCTTCAGAAATTGCCAAGAAACTGAAGCTCTCGTACAACACTGAGTACTACTCCCTTCACAGAACAGCACAAACTGTCTCTAACCAGAATAGAAAGAGGAGTGGGAGGCCCCAGTACACACCGGTGAAAGAGGTCAAATAGAGTGTCTAGGTTAAGAAACAGACGCCTCACAGGTCCTCAACTGACAGCTTCATTAAATAGTACCCACAAAACACCAGTCTCAACATCAACAGTGAAGAGGCGACTCCGGGGCGCTGGGTTGCTAGGCAGAGTTGGAAGGAAAAAAATAGATCTCAGACTGCCCAATAAAAATAAAAGATTAAGATGGGCAAAAGAAAACAGACACTGGACAGAGGAAGAACTCTGCTTAGATGGCCAGTATCCCGGAGTCGCCACTTCACTGCGCTATTCTGCTATTTCCTATAAAATTAGATTTTAGCAAGAAACACTTGCATAAAGCTAATAGATATAAAGATGAGTAGAAATGAAGAAAATTGTCATAAATATTCATGGTAAGACAGGGGCTTTCCTATCTGTTCAAGTGAGAACCCTATATTGTGCTGCTTATGACAGAAAACAAAGGACTTAAACATGAAACACAGAAGCTCTGAAACTGTTTGTTTAACCCACTTGTTTTGTTGTTTGTATGTTGCCCCCTACCATTTACATGAGGTGTTATAATATGGAGGCTTCTGCAGTACACCCTTTAAGCAAACATTAACCAATGACTGGCACTTCTGGAAGTAAGAGAGCCACAGCCAACTGAAGGTGTGCGAAAGTTTGCATCGGTAATTCGAACCAAGACCCAATATCAAACTCTGAAAACCAGAACCAATCAGGTCAGTTTTTCTAGCAATATGGAATGATCAACTCCATCAAAAGCCATTGAGAGGTCAATTAAAAGAGCAACATAGCTTAATTTCTCATCCTAGGCTTTGGCAATATCATCTACAACCAATGTAGTGGTTTAAAACTCCTGAGTCCAGTTCTAACACCAGATTGATATTTGTTCAAAATGCAGATAAAAAAGAATGCAGGTGTTTGTTTACTAATTACCCCATAACGTACGCATGGCAAGACAATTTAGAGATAGAGAGATTAAGGTTAGTACAATTCCCACCCATATGTAGCGGCAAGACATGGGCAGTTTTCTATTGTTTAGGAATGCCCCGTAGAGATGTTAAATTAAAAATGTGTGTAAGAGCACCAAAGATAAATGCTGCAGCCCTAGCCAGCAGACCTGGGCAAAGTCAGTTTTGAAAGCTAACATTAGCTTAGTGTTGATAGCTGACTTCCTTTTCTGTGAATAAACTCAGGGAAAAATCTTGAACATTAACATCAGAGGATTCCTGCAAAACTACTTAATTATGATTTATTTCTTATTCATTTTTGGAGGATGTGGACGTTTTCTCAAAGAGGTGACATGCTGCAATAAAGTGGTGATTGAAGGCATCAACAATATCCAATCTGTTGTGGCATATGTCTTCATATTGGTAAGCCATGAAGAGTAGAATACAATCGCCAATTCCAAACCTCTATAAACACAGTTGTACCATAGACTTGACCTGTAAAATCAGAAGACCAGGTAATTACTCAACCTTCACTCACTGTCTCCCTCTGTGCAGCCACACGCCAATAAAAACACCACCAAGCATACAGTCAAGGTAACACTGTCATTTCTAGACCTCAGACAAGAGAAAGGGTTTTGTCTAAAAGTGGTCTAAAAGACTTATTGTCTGACCAATAATACCTGAACTCACCACGCTCAGCACCTTTTCAGATTATCTATAATTTACACCTGTTTTATCTGACTAGGAAGCCTTCTACTGATACTGTGTCCTTGTTGTAGCCGATTATCATATTGAGCTAGTCCCTTTCTGCCATTTCCCTTATCAGAACCACCTCATGGGTCCAGCTGTCCACCTGCTGATCACTATCACACAAGTCACCTTCACACGGATTACGTGTGTGTGTGTGTGTGTGTGTGTGTGTATGCACACCAGTAATAGCGAGGGATCTACTAAATGTATCTTAGGTTATATGCTACCCCGTCACGCCCACCTCCTGGTTGTATGCAAAGGACGTACATATCAGTACGCTGCACACTAGACCCTCCTCCCCCAGGCAAGGTCAACCCCCTGCTGTCCTCAGCTCTAAACATGCAGCTGGCCTGTCCGTCCTGGCTGATGTTCAAATCAACTAACCTCAAGTCACAGTCAAGTGTGCAACATGCTTCACTCTCCCCTCTCCACATGCTGCGATTATAATCTCTCTGTCTTCCCTCCACATAACAGCCTTCCCTCCAGCCCTTACTGCAAGAGCACAGCACGATTGCAATCATTCACACAGCATCCATTTATGAGTTTTACCTGAACTATTCAGCCATGCGGGGAATGGCCAGTCATTCAACTACGAGCATTACTTAATATGACGAAACACTCTAACGTGTTGTGAAAAATGCTCATTTTAGTATTTTGTATGAATCTGTGCAATGAATGTTTAGGCTAACTCAAACTTCTATTATGTGCACATTCGGATAGCCTTGTCTACAGTTGTCCCAATGTCCAGAGTTTTGGTTGATTGATATTGAGCCAACTGAAACTTAAATATCTGCCAAAACGAACACTCATTCTGGGTTCCACATTGCTCCTAATTGTGAGCTACTCCCGTGAATACACCCCATGGGGCACTAAGCGAGCATATCACTGTGACTGTAGGGCCAGTAGAAACATTAATGAAAAGTCACCCTTCATCTAAATCTCACCATGCCTTTCTGGAGAAAAAAAACAGAATCATCAAAAAACAGTTTCAAGCCCTGAGGGGAGAAGAAAAGAAAGCATTTTTGAACATTACTTTGATGGCAGTCAGTAATGATTTCATAAGGTAGAATCAGAAGACAACGAGGACAAGGGACCGCATTTAATATTTAGCTTTCTGAGCTAAATGGACGTTATGCAGCAGGATCAACACTGCAAGACAGAAGGATGAGGAGAGGAAGCAAAAAAGATTGAGTGAAATTGAGGGAGATGGAACAGAGAGAGGGTGATTGAGAGAAATAGCAAGGCTTATAAAGCAAGAGATGGAGCGTGAGATAGAGAAAGAAAACATAGCAGCTGTTATCAGAATTATGTAAGAACCACACAAGCCAGAGAGGGAGTGAGCCGCATGGCGTCAAGGGCACCGCGTGACTCCAAAACTGCATTCGGCTTCAGCAGGGTTTCCTAAACTAGCCAGACTGCAGACACTCCTCCACACAACTCACAGGACTCGTTGGTCTTATATATAATGCCGTAGAAATAATAATAAATAACAGGTAGAACTGTGAAAGAGGTAGGGATTTAGAGGATTGAGAAATGTGGCAATAAGCGAAAGGGGACAGGGGACAATGGTTGTCTCAGAGGTTACCACCAACCTTCTTCCCCAGACTACCACAGAGACAAAAAACAGGTTGACTAGCCCTCTCTGACTCGGGACGATCCCATTACCAAGTCATGTTAAAGACAGTGGCTTGGCAATATCCCATCAACAAGTCATGTTAAAGACAGTGGCTTGGGAATATCCCATCACCAAGTCATGTTAAAGACAGTGGCTTGGGAATATCCCATCACCAAGTCATGTTAAAGACAGTGGCTTTGGAATATCCCATCACCAAGTCATATTAAAGACAGTGGCTTGGGAATATCCCATCACAAAGTCATATTAAAGACAATGGCTTGAGAATATCCCATCACCAAGTCATATTAAAAACAGTGGCTTGGGAATATCCCATCAACAAGTCATATTAAAGACAGTGGCTTGGGAATATCCCATCACCAAGTCATGTTAAAGACAGTGGCTTGGGAATATCCCATCACAAAGTCATATTAAAGACAGTGCCTTGGGAATATCCCATCACCAAGTCATATTAAAGACAGTGGCTTGAGAATATCCCATCACCAAGTAATATTGAAGCAAGCAGTTGGGATGATCAATCAGTCAAATTTATTTTATGAAGCCCTTTTACAAGCTTTTTAAAACCCCAAAGAGCAAGAAACAAAAGTTAATGCACAGTGACTAGGACAGTCCTCTTCTGGCTATGCTGGGTGAAGATTATAAGAGTACATAACCTTATGGCGCCAATTCAATGTTTTTGCATAATCAGAAAACTAGCAGGTCAATAAATGCAAGTTTGCTGTGATCAGAGTCATTAAACAGAATCCAAGTCCACAGCATAACCAGGTGGACAGGACTGGGACAGTCAGGTGGGGAGTGGACTGGAACAGGACTGGGACAGTCAGGTGGGGTGTGGGCTGGAACAGGACTGGGACAGTCAGGTGGGGTGTGGACTGGAACAGGACTGGGACAGTCAGGTGGGGTGTGGGCTGGAACAGGACTGGGACCGTCAGGTGGGGTGTGGACTGGAACAGGACTAGGACAGTCAGGTGGGGTGTGGACTGGAACAGGACTGGGACAGTCAGGTGGGGTGTGGGCTGGAACAGGACTGGGACCGTCAGGTGGGGTGTGGACTGGAACAGGACTGGGACAGTCAGGTGGGGTGTGGGCTGGAACAGGACTGGGACAGTCAGGTGGGGTGTGGGCAGTGGCCACAGGAGTTATCCGGCAGCTACCTGATCGGCAACACAACCAGGCGAACTTCAGGCAGGGACAGCTATGAGTCATTTGGGCCAGGTAGATCTGAGACATGATCCAAGTGCTCATGTCCTCCTAAAGTCAAATAGGGAACCAGGAAAGTTAGAGTATTCCTAGAATTCAGACACTTCTAGGCCAGAATACACCTAATCATAAAACTTGCTGAAGATATGAGTCTTTAGTAGACACTTAAAGGTTGAGACTGAGTTTGCGTCTGTCAACATAAACGGCAGATCATTCCGCAGTAGATCATTCTAGCAGCCGTGTTTAGCACTAATTGAAGTTTATTTATTGTCTTATCAGGGTAACCGGAGAGCAGAGTATTGCAAAAATCTAATTTTGAAGTAATAAAAGCATGGATTAGCTTTTCTGCATAATTATTTGATTAAAAGTTCCTGATTTTTTAAATATTCCGAAGATGGAAAAAAGCTGCTCTTGAAATATATTTTATATGTTCATCGAAATAGAGGTCAAGGTTAGGGGAAATGCCATGGTTTCTTGCAGTTTTTTGGGATGTACCCGTGCAACCGTCAAGATTCATTGTGACATCAGACAATAAATCTCTTTGTTTCTTTGGTCCTAAAACGAGCATTTCAGTACATTTTCTTCAAGGTCTTCAGAACATTTTCTGTCATCCATTTCCTTATATGTAATACACATTCCAGGGTAGGTAATTTTAGGGCTTTTCCACATTTCATCGAAATGGGATCATTCTGGTGGATGTGAAGGGTATCCAGGACCCCTCTACCATTCTCTTTCATAGCATGGCCTTCGCCTCCTTAGCCCTGCGATCTGAATCTTTAACAACACCAAACAGCATCTTCTTCTCTCTCGTTCCCATTGGCATTTGGCCTCCTTCCTCCATTAACAAGGGTTGCAACGCCTAGGCTTCCTTATTTCTGAATACATTTTGATGTGCTGTGCTTTAGTTTTCAGTCCTGTCAGTACTGGAAAATATGAATAACCCTTTTATCTGAAACAGTGTTATGCAAAAGCAAAACGTATTTCGCTGCAACACAGGGGTCATAGTTCAGCCAACTGATGGGCTGCGCATGTGTCATTACTGCCAGTATGGCACACGGCTTGTCGGGGTCAAGGGGCAGGGGGCACCACACTGCTCTGCCTAATCCCACTCTTACAGGTTAGTACTTCATGCAGCCACACAGTAAAATGAGGGCATCAGCCCCAACATATGTTTAGAGCAGTTCAAAAAGGCCACTTTAAAATAGACTGGCATTACACTAAACCTGAGATGATATTTTTGGGTCACGGAGACTGTGGAAGGTGTTATGTTCCTTTCCTAGAGTGAGGGGTTTGTCTGGAAGTTACAGCTGAGTGCTGCTTAGGGATGTTCTCAGAGAACGAGGTGGAGAGGAGGGGAGCAAGACGGAGCCTGGAGGCATTTAGTGCCTCTGGGAGAGCCCTGAGCGCAAAACCATACAGATGGCCAATATGGGGGAAGAAATATTGCAAAAAAGTTAACTGGTTTTAGGCCATAATGATAAATACAAAAATAGGTTTATAACAGGAACAGGTGCCGCTGTATACTTTCATTACCCTCCAATGTATTATTTCTTACTACTAGTTCAATGGTTGGAGCCAATTAGCACACTTATTTCACTTCAATTTAAGCTTCACATATCTCCAGTAAAGGCTACATATTGGAATTATGGACTTCAACAAAATGCCTGCGATAAGTGGTTCATTTTGGGTTTACATCCATGCTGTCCGGAATGTCTGCAGCACACGCTAGCGTCAAAACCAGAACCCTACAGGCTAATAATCCATAAAACAACAATCATTCACAGCATTCACCAAACATGAAAAATCAGCAGGTGTCTTGCTCACACAAACAAATGTGAGCACAGACTTACCTTTACAGTGTCACAGCTCTTTTGCCGGACACATCACAGCTGTACAGACAGACAGGATTTCATGTGAAACCTAATGAAATAAGAGAGACCTTTTCATTTATTTTTGATGGGTGCTGGTCTACTTTTAATGGGTCCATAGGGTGAAAGCAGGATATGTGGTGCATGGCCTCTGTTACTTTGTGTGTGTGTGTGTGTGTGTGTGTGTGTGTGTGTGTGTGTGTGTGTGTGTGCGTGTGTGTGTGTGTGTGTGTGTGAGTGTGAGTGTGTGTGTCTGCCTTTTAAGTGGGAGATGTGTGTATTTCCAGTCTCAGATCTGTGGATAATTTGAGGAAATGGGAGCAGGCAGAGAGCAGGGCAGCAAGCTGTGTGTGATGCGCTGCTGTAGGGTGGATCTGGGCTGGTGTCCAGGGCTGATGTGGTCTGATGTGTGATGAGGTTATTTTAATGAGGCAGCCAAGGAGGTGAGGGCTCAGCCTTAGAAACCCACTGTACTTCTAATATAGCAAAAAAGAGCAGGGAAGCAATAGAAATACTGCATTACTTCAAAAACACATCAGAACCAATGGAAGTATTAGCCTCTGAAAACCATATTATATTGTACATTCCTTGACAGACCATGACGTTTGGCTCCACACTGACCCTTGTTAAACTCTGTCAGCCATGCTTTGCCTCATTCACTCCTCTGGTGGAGAGGCAGGCATCTGGGGAGCCATTATCAGCAACCTGTCTTTCTGTCACACCAGTAAGATGTCACGACTGAATAAATACGGCGCCTTCGAAAAGTATTCAGATCCCTTCACTTTTTCCACATTTTGTGTTTTTGACTTAATTTATTCAATATTTTATCATTTTTTGCCATCAATCTGGACACAATACCTCATAATCACAAAGCAAAACCACCTTTTTAGAAATGTGTCATCAGTGAAGAACTGAAATATCACGTACATTTGTATCCAGATTCTTTGCTATGACACACCATACTGAGCTCATGCATCCTGTGTCCTTTCATCATCCTTGAGATGTCTCTAGAACTTGACTGGAGTTTACTTGTGGCAAATTTAATTGATTGGACATGATTTAGAAAGACACACATGTCTATGAAAGATCCCACATCTGATACCTGACCAATGATCATGGGCTTCATCATTATATCTGGACCTCCCGCCACACGTTTCAGGCCAATCTCAAATGCCTGGCCAACTACAGTATGGGTCCTATATAATTTGATCTTTCTTTGTGGCAGGTTAACCAGTAACCCTCTTATAAAACCACTTCTAGACCAGAACCGTATGATCCTACAACCCACCAGTCATTTCATTGTCTACCAAAAAAGACCCCTTGAATACAGGTTTGTCTTATCTCCTCTAGAATTATATGACACCATCTGTTAATGACCTTTCTATATTTCAGGGAAAGTATGCCATATTTGGTAACCCCAGTTAGGGGATATTATAACCACAGCAATGACCCTGCTTCCCTGATTGTACAATGGATTTATCCACCACAAATGTGGCAATAGCAAACATACTACAAACAAGGTCTCTTCACCATAGGTGGGCTTGAGCGCATCATGGATCAGACACAGACATGAAATGGAGAAGCCAATCAGGATGGAAACTCCACAGCATGCCCAGCCCTCACCTTGCCCTTTGAATGGTACTATATAACCAGAGGTGTGAAAACGCTACCCCAGCTGAACGACCATCTTGTGTTTCCGAACGTGAGATTAGTGGAAAGCAACACATATACAGAATTATCATCTATCTCATTCAAACATGATATTGTGACAATAACAAACTAATACTGGACACTGGACACGAATATTGGACAGTTGGAATTTACAGCTAATACTGGATATTGGTACAAATCTTGCCTAATCCCACATCGACTTCAGGTGGGACAAAGATTCTGACTTGGAAAAGGACTGCGTAGAAAGACCTGCCGCTAAACCCAGCTAAACAACTACTCACTCTACCTGACCGAGCAGATAAATTATGTAAGCAATATCAGACAGAAGGCACTCCTGAGTATATGGCATATGACATGCTGTCTGAAGTAGCATGAGGAAAAAGATAATCTGGCCTGATGAGACCTATTCAAACTATTACACCTGAATGCCAAAAGCTACTTCTGGGGCAAACAAGGTACCACTCATTCCCTGGCTAATACCTTCTGTGTGGTGGAGCATCATGCTGTAGGGATGCTTGTAAGTGGCAGGGACACAGAGACTGGTCAGGATTGGGGAAAGGATGAATGGAGCAATATTCATTCAGAGAAGACCTTGAAGAAAACTTGATAACACACAGGACATGAGACTGGGGAGAAGATTCATCTTTCTGCACAACAATGACCCGAAGCACAAAGCCAAGACGGTGCTGGATTGGCTTCGGGAAAATTCTTGTAATATCCTTGACTAGCTCAGCCTATGCCCGGACTCAAACCGCATGGAAAACATATGAGGAGACCTGAAGATCGCCATTCAAGGACACTACCCATGCAATCTGATAGTTACAAGGAAGAATGAAAGAATCTGCCCAAATCCAATTGTGCAAAGCTGGTAAAGGCATACGAAGAAGATCCAAAGCTGTGATCACTGCCCACGGTGCTTCTACAAAGTACTGAATAAATAGTCTGAATACTTACGCACATGAGATTGTTGGCGCATATTTCTGAAAACATGTTCATGACATTGTCAGGGTATAGTGTGGTGATGGCAAAATAATGTATGTTAGCAGTTTTAAATTAAGTCACAACAAAATGTGTAGAAAGACAAGGGATCTGAACACTTTCTGAAGGCACTGTATATAGATAAATTAGCAACAGTTGCAAGCCCATCAGTACAGCCACTGTCAATTTGTGGATAGAAGCCAACATGTAACTCTGTACAACATCAATACACTATAACATTCCTGGGGGCGCCACAAAAATGTCCATTAAAAACATCTCCTGCATATTCACACAGACCAAGTACAAACACACCCAGATAGTCTTTCTCCACTTTCTCCCGGTATTCCCAGCCCTTTTAATAATGAATATGACCCTGTGGGAGTAACAGGTGGCAGCCCTCCGACTCCAAAAGCAGAGCACTGGGCATATCACCCAACGCACACCGAGAGCTACTCCAAATTCTCCAGCCCACACCCAGAGACGTGGATAAACACACGCCCTATTAATGAAGTTAACTTCATCAAAACTAACTCTGAAAGAAAAGAGAGTTGGCTACTGTGGACATTTTGCTCAAGTCACCAACCGTTCTCTACTTGCCTATACGCACTTGCGTAGCTTTATTTGACTTGTTAATTAAAAAGCTGTTATCTTGGCTTTAATTGCACACAGTGTACACCTCTATATGTAAATGCTAGGGCGTAATGAAGTCTTTCCGTGCTCAGAGCGGTCACACCTGATTTGCCTTGCTGCAATGCTGCACAATGCAGATAACGCAGCCTGAGCAGCAGACCGACAGGCAGGCCCAACCCACACTGCAGTAATAGCAGATCATTCTACACAGAGCAGCAGTCAACTCGCACCGACCTCACTGCCCTCAGACACCGGGCATAGGTAGTCACTGCGTGCCGCAATGGCAGTCCTCAAAGAAGCTTAGCCTACCTCAGAGTCAACAACAATATGCAGAGTGTGAATTATACAATGACAAGCGGAGGGGTCAACTTTTTGTCCAGGGCGTGAAGGTAACCCAGTACAGCGCATGCGCATGCTTCAGGGAACTGAAGTCTCACAATCCTTACAGTATCTTGCTTGTTTAACGTAATGTCTGGAGTCTGTAGCTGATGATAAATCCAATCCATTACACCAGCTCATGGGACACGAACCACACAACAACCTTTGTAGTCAGGGCTCACCAAGAAAGTATCCTAGAGCAAAACTACAGCAAGTAAGACTCCCACACACAATAGCAGACCATCATTTCTGCTCAAACACAAACCCACACAATGCTGTACCAGAACCAAAGACACCATCAACATGCCAAAGAGGTAGGCGAATGTGTTAATACCAAACAGCATTTAGATCTGTGCCTGACTAACATTAAAAGCATAGACCACACAATAATCTAAATTTGTCAGCTGTTTCCTTACTTAGACTATTAGACTGTTTTCAAGGTAAGAAAACGGCTGACAAATTTGGCTACTTTTTGGCTGGTCTATACCTTTAAGTAGTGGCTAGGCTAATGTTTCAGTCTTCAAAGTAGCCTAACGCAAAAGATTCTATCAAATCAGTCTTACCTTAAAAAAATTGACCTCAGAGGTTTCGGTTGACAATCCTGAGCTGAAATGCCAAGCCAAAGGCTGAATCTCAAATCGCATACTACATAAATTGCATACCACATACTACATACTACAAGTACGTACTTCGCGGATGATTGTGAAGTGCGTACTGTTTAGTATATACACTGCTCAAAAATTTAAGGGAACACATAATCATCAAAGTCATAACACAAAGTCAATTAAACTTCAGGGATATCAATCTGTCCAGTTAGAAATCATAAGCGATTGTGAATCAATGTCACCTGTTTTGGTGTAAATGAAAGTGACAACAGGTGCACTGGAGAGGCCAGCAGGAGGACCGGTATCTGCTCCTGTGTGTGAGGAGGAACAGGAGGAGCATTGCCAGAGCACTACAAAATGACCTCCAGTGGGCTACTGGTGTGCATGTTTCTGACCAAACTGTCAGAAACAGACTCCAAGAGGGTGGCATGAGGGCCTGATGTCCTCTAGTGGGACCTGTGCTCAAAGCCCAGCACCGTGCAGCTCAATTGGCATTCGCCAAAGAACACCAGAATTGGCAGGTCTGCTTTTGGCGCCCCGTTCTCTTCACAGATGAGAGGAGGTCCACACTAAGACATGAAAGAGTCTGGAGATGTTGTGGTGAACGTTATGCTGCCTGCAACATAATCCAGCATGACTGGTTTGCTGGTGGGTCAGTGATGGTCTGGGGAGGCATATCCTTGGAGGGTCACACAGACCTCCACGTGCTAGCCAACGTTACCCTGACTGCTGTTAGGTATGGGGAAGAAATCCTCAGACCCATCGTCAGACCTTACACTGGTGCAGTGGGACCTGGGTTCTTCCTGGTGCAGGACAATGCCCGGCCTCGTGGCAAAATTGTGTAGACAGTTTCTGGATGACGAAGGCATTGATGCCATTGACTGGCCCTCACGTTCCCCAGACCTGAATCCAATTGAGAAACTCTGGGACGTTATGTTTTGGTGCATCCGATGCCGCCAAGTAGCCCCACAGACTGACCAGGAACTCACTGATGCCCTGATCCAGGTCTGGGAGGAGATCCCCCAGGACACCATCCGCCGTCTCATCAAGAGCATGCCCAGACGTTGTCGGGAGTGCAACAGGCACGTGGGGGCCATACACACTACTGAGTCACATTATGAGTTGCCGTGATGAAATTCATGCAAGTTGGAACAGCCTGTGATTTCAATTGTTTACTTTGATTTTCAGTGTGAGTTTGAATCCAGCCCTCAATCGGTTGGTGATTTTGGTTTCCATTGACCATTGTTACATAATTTTGTTGTCAACGACTTACACAATGTACAGTGAAGATTTAGATCTTTAATATATTTTGTTCATCGAGACCCGATGTATGATTTCACTGTTTCCTTAATTTTTTGAGAAGTGCAGTAAGCTAGTATGCCAGTATTGGGACCGATTGGGACACACTAACTCGACATAAAATTGCGTCTCAACATTAGATCATTTTGTCACGCATTAACCTCAGGCATTGAATATTTAGCTAGACACCATTAAGCATTGTGTTAAACTGACTAACATTTCTTATGAAGTTTACTTCTACCACAAACAGCATCTATGAACTGTATGGCTTTTGCCACTGGCTGTTTAAATAGCTCATTAGCCAGTAATAATAGTATCTTACAACTTGGAATAATCATAAGAATTGAGCAATTACTAGCGAGATTGAATACGAAATTTACACTGCCAAAGCAATGTTATTTCATGGCACAACAACATTTATTTTTCTTTCATACGTGAATGACATTGATACAATAACTATCAATATACAGTAGGTGACGATAATTGACTTTTTCATAAAGTGAAAAGATGAGAGAATTGTGGAAACCCCTCCTCATTTACTGTGCAAGGGGTTGTGGTCTATATTACCCCAAAAAGAATATGCACGGATGCATACTTCAAAAATCCACCAGAAATAGTATACCACCCGGGAACTTTCTATTTTCAGCATACTATGGTTTGAGACATACTAATATTCTCGCATACTAATCTGACATTCTTTATAGTATGCAAGTATGCGATTTGAGGTTCAGACACAGCCACACAGCGAGACAGAAAGTATGCAAATGAGGGGAAATCTCAGACAGATTTAACAGAAATAACGACCGTTTATAACCTCCTTAACCAATGGCAAAACTCAGGAACACATTAGCAATTTTCTATGGTTACATGTCCATGCAGTTGAAGCCAGAATAAATTCCTTTCAAACGTGTTAGCTCAACCATGGGACTACCTTGAAGGGAGAGAGCATCACACCACATCATAGGGTGACCAGACGTCCTAGGCACCGTGGTCACCGACTGGAGCTTTTAATTGTGCATTAAAAAGAGACCGCAAAGTGGCAAGGAAGACCGGACAGCAGAGCCTACCGGTTGACGTCTCAATCGCGTTGTGCTTGTTTTGGCCAACAGAGGGGGCTGCTCGCTATAGCAGCTTCATTCACTCTTCCACCACTTGCTGGGGCTAGTCTTAGAGAAAATTGGAGACAGAAGCCAACTCAGCCAGAAGCCAACAAGTGTCAAGTGAATCCATAACATCCCCACAAACATCTTTTCAAGCCAGATTTGAATCGTTTGAAATACAAGCTAGTGATGTTATAACGTCACAATTTATTTATTAAACACATAGGGTTTTTCCCAGGTGAAAATTAGTCAAAGGTGATACCCCAGCCCCCGCTACCCAAGGCTCTACCGGATTTCCCTCTGTGATATACTTCATATAATATCTGGCCACTTGAAAAAGAAAACTATTAGTGTTAAAGCTGCCCTGTTGTCCATGTCCACTTGAGCAGCTAATGCACACTACAATGTCCTCCCTAATACAATAACAACCAAAAAAACAGCAATAAATCTATTCTTCACATATTAACATGTTACGTATTTGATCCTTTTTTACATATGTAGGATTTTACCCTCGTGTTTTTTGTTCACCTGTGCCTGTCCAGAACTAGTAGACATTTTGTTGGATTTAAGTGCATCCAGCCTATAATTATTGTTTGGCTATTTTCCTAAGCCCCCAAACACATTGGCTCCACAATGCTTCTAGCATACAGAGCATATCATTCTCTTTTCATTATGTCTGAGCCACCCAAAAACATTTAGCCATTGAACATCAAAACTATGTTTATTAGAAGATTTAGGAATCACATAAAAAATACGAATTCACAGATCAAGCTTTATAATTAATCACAGTCAATATTATTGTTGTCAATTTTCATTGTTATACTATGTTCTTGTTAATTTGACTTGCATTAAAAATGCATCAGAGCTGTAGACAGGCACGGCGCCACGCCCAGTCTTGTTTCTCAATATTCACAGCCGATGGTATATGTCATGAATTAGACTGGGATTGTGGGGGAACTCTACCCATCTGCCAACACGAAGAAAGTTTCCTGCTACGGTCACATTCACTGCAGTATTTCGATGGTAGGCTATTGAGCGTATGAGCGCAAAATTTTGTTTTACCAATGCCGAAACACAGAGGCGGTGCGATATTTTGGGAAGGCGGCTGCCTTTGAGTTTTATATGCAGGAAAATCTCTGCATAGATGATCTGCTCTATAAGGTTAAAAATAAGTTATGCTAGTTAACGTTAGCTATGTAGACTTAGTTAGCTAGCTAGGTTAGCTAGCTACTGTCATGGTAGCTAGGTTAAAAAAAACGTTCATGTGTAAACATGCAGTGGATGGGCTATTTTGAAAATATGATTATTAAATGAATGCACAATTAATTATGAGAATCTTTATTTGTAGATTACAATTTTAATGGTTTGGTATTATAAGACGTAGTGAAAATATATTTAGAAATTTTCTTGGATAACATTAGTATAATGTTTTCTGTTAGAGAGTGGAGAGGAAGGAGAGGTGGAAGACTGGATAGGAAGAAGAGTGAAGGAGACAGAGGAGGAAAGGTACAGTAAAGATAAGATTACAGAGCCTGCCAATTTATTATTCCAAACAATGTTTTTTAAGATAAAACACAAAAATGAGGCAAGCAATGGGAATCTGTTCACCAAAGTATTTTATCTAATAGTGTACAATTTGTTATTAAAGGTTAGAGAGGAAGGAGAAGAGAGGGGGAGGAAAAATGAAGGGAGTAAAAAGTGTGAAGCGAGGAGAGTGTGAAGAGTGAGGTGGAAAGGTAAAGAAAAGCAAAGGAAGACAAGTGAAGAAAAGAGGAGAAAGATTTGAGGACAAGAAAAAGTCTATTGTCTCTGTTTTTCAATTTTGCTCAAGTTCTCTTCTGCTCTTATCTACCCAGACTACCAGGACCACTGAATGGCTCATCAGATCGGACAGTTCTGTCTTGTCTGTAGTGTTTCTGTAATATAGTTGTTTTCTCTGTCTGTCACAGTGTGCCTGTTAGACTAAATACTTGAAACCCGGAATTGTCCCCCTTTTTTATTTCATATATAATAACATTGAAAATTTTAATGATATATTGACCACCAAAATGTAAATGTCCTCGGTTTTCAGTTCTAATATCTGATAACCTAATCTTACCAGCACAAAAGGTGTCCAACTTTTGCCAGGAATTTGTGGTACGTCACTCATGTGTCTTTTGTGTCCCATTAATTAAAGACCCTCAACTACAACAGGTAAACCAAAACTATGAAGACATTTTCATTATATAAGGTTGGCGATACACAGAAATTTTGACTCTATTACAGTGTAATGCTGTGTGTAATATTCTCTGCCATAAAGACAAAATTTCTGTGTATCACAAACCATGTATTTAATTAATGAATATATCTTCATGGTTCCAGTTAACCTGTAGCAATGGGGGGGGGCTTTCATTAAAAAAAGGGAGAGGTTGGGAGAGGTTGGGAGTGAGGCAGGCAGACGAGTCGTTCAAATAACATCAAGGTTACGAAATAGAATGGTCCACTTTAGGGTTGTCTGAAATTGTATTACAAGATTCTTCCAGCCATGAATATGGTAAATATGTTGTAATATTTACGATTACAGGTAAGAACAATATAAACAATGTTTCGACCCCCCGACCTGTTGTTTTTACCTCTTTTGGGGGGTCCAAGTCTTAATTAGGGGGGTCAAACCACCGAATCCCCCCCATAATTCAAACCCTGACAATACGCCCGTTCCCGCATCATTCTACAGTGACGTGCTGAATGATAAGATACTGAATGTGAACAGACGGGATGGGCAGTCCTGTTGTGACCACTAGGCGGCTCTGTTGTTTCATTAGGAAAAAAACACATGGATTCCATTGTGACAAAGGAATCACTGACCGCTCGTCGCTGAGTGCTGCAGATGCACTTGGGATGGTAAGTGGTATGTGCTTCCAAATATCTTCAGACAGGCCTACGAGGTAAATATATATCGTTGCAGGTATACTTGAACATCATTATGTCTATTCTGGTTAGGAGTGAGGCTGTGCAAGGACAGAGGACCTTGTCCATGTAAAAACCTGAGGTGAAGTTATCATGATAGGCCTACAGCAGGTTGTTCACTCTAGCTCAGCCAAGGCCAGAGCTGGCTTTAATAACAGTACAGAGAAATATCCAACCTCAACTGACCCACAGAGGAACTGTTAGCCACAAGGTCTTCATCTGAGGAATACACCTGAGCTTACACCAGACACAATACAGAGAATGACAATGAATCTCCCTTTCCCACTCTGGACAGACAACATGCATCTAGAGAGGTGAGATACATTTACACAGATGACAGCTGACCACATCAACCTTTCTTTGAGACTGTGAGGTATAGGAAATTCTCCTTCCACAGACTCTGCCCTCTATCAGTGTGATACTGTAACTCCCATACTTCATAGTTGTAATGTTTGATGCATCCTTTTTTGCAGTGCTTCATGCAGCATGCGAAAAACGTTACAGTCATCATTCATCCTTACAACTAAGGAAAGGTTCTAAAAAGGTCACAAAAGCACACTGCAGTATTTCAATTCCCCTTTTACCCACCCAATCCAAAACCTGCATCATAAAGGCAACCAGTAAATGTAGGGCCTGAGGGAAGTCAGTGGAAGTCAGAGAAAAGTCATTCATGTGTTGCACAGAGCCCACATCAACCCCAGTGAGGTCCGGATCGCACAACACATCATTTCAGGGGTTGTATCCTAAATTAAGGAAACATGATCGCATCTCTTTGTAAACAAGGTATTCAATTATTGTTATATAGAATCTTTAGTAGAGCAGAAAGAGAGGTCGTACCAGTACATGGTACCTTTTAATGTAGTCAATGGTAATGTTAGACTTTTGCCTTGCAAATGACCCAGCATGAGGACAGCTGAGACCAGCAGCCCAGTGGAGCACAGACAACAGTAGTGGCCAGGGGCAAGTGGGAGGAACGAGGATGTTTTACGGGACCAAGACCCAGAGAAAGCCACAGCTACAGTAATTAAGCACTGGCTGTATCATCTGCTGTGGCAGGTAGGAAGAGCAACCTACCTAGAGTTGTGTTCAAAAGTTTGCATACCCTTGGAGAATTGGTAATATATGTACCATTTGTAAAGAAAACATGAGTGAGCAGGCAAAACACGTGTCTTTTATTTCTTATGGGATTCACATTCAACTGTAGGTCATAACAGAATGGCACAATCACAAAACAAAACATTGCAACAAAGAAAAAAATGAACTGACCCCTGTTCAAAAGTCTGCATACCCTTAGTTCTTAATACTGTGTATTGCCTCCTTTAGCATCAATGACAGCGTGCAGTCTTTTGTAACAGTTGTCTCTGAGGCCCCGAATTCTTGCAGGTGGTATAGCTGCCCATTCGTCTTGTCAAAATGCCTCCAGGTCATGCAAAGTCTTTGGTCGTCTTGCATGAACCGCACGTTTGAGATCTCCCCAGAGTGGCTTGATGATATTAAGATCAGGAGACTGTAATGGCCACTCCAGAACTGTCACCTTTTTCTGCTGTAACCACTGGAGGGTCAACTTGGACTTGTGCTTAGGGTCATTGTCGTGCTAGAAAGTCCAAGAGCTTCCCAAGCGCAGCTTTCATGCAGAAGAATGCAAATTGTCTGCCAGTATTTTCTGATAACATGCTGCATTCATCTTGCCATCAATTTTCAAGATTCCCTGTGCCTTTAGAGCTCACACACCCCCAAAACATCATTGAGCCATGACCATGCTTCACAGTGGGGGTGGTATTCTGTTCACTATAGGCCTTGTTGACCCCTCTCCAAACATAGCGCTTATGGTTGTGACCATTAAGCTCTATTTTGGTCTCATCATTCCAAATTACGGTGTGCCAGAAGCTGTGAGGCGTGTCAAGGTGTTGTCGGGCATATTGTAACCGGTCTTTTTTGTGGCATTGGCGCAGTAAAGGCTTCTTTCTGGTAACTTGACCATGCAGCTCATTTTTGTTCAAGTATCATCATATTGTGCTCCTTGAAAGAACAACACCGTCTTTTTCCAGAGCAGCCTGTATTTCTCCTGAGGTTACCTGTGGGGTTTTTTTTGTATCCAGAACAATTCTTCTGGCAGTTTTGGCTGAAATCTTTCTTGGTCTACCTGACCTTGGCTTGGTATCAAGAGATCCCTGAATTTTCCACTTCGTAATAAGTGATTGAACAGTACTGACTGGCATTTGCAAGGCTTTGGATATCTTTTTATATCCTTTTCCATCTTCATAAAGTTCCATTACCTTGTTACGCAGATCTTTTGACAGTTCTTTTCTGCTCCCCATGGCTCAGTATCTAGCCTGCTCAGTGCATCCACGTGAGAGCTAACAAACTCATTGACTATTTATACACAGACACTAATTGCAATTCAAAAAGCCACAGGTGTGGGAAATTCACCTTTAATTGCCATTTTCACTTGTGTGAATGTAACAAGGCCAAACATTCAAGGGTATGTAAACTTTTGATCAAGGCCATTTGGGTGATTTCTGTAATCACTATGATTTAAAAAGGAGCCAAACAACTGTGTGAAAATAAATGGCTTCATATGATCACTATCCTTAAATAAAAGGCAGTTTTTTTGCATGATCAGTCATATTTTCAAAATTAATGCCAGAATTTCACAATTTCTACCAGGGTATGCAAACTTATGAGCACAACTGTACATACATTGTTTTCATTCGTGAAAATATGAATTTGCATTTGTCCCCAATTGGAGAAAATAAAAACAAAAAAAATGATCTCTTAATGGTGTAATATGTCAAGTGGTCATCTTAGAGCACCAAATTCCTGACCCAAGGCTTGGGCTAAGGCCACAGTGTTTCTAAATCCTAGAAACAGCCCTGGTTCCAAACCCCTGGCCTAGCAGTAGAGTATCTTAAGCACACTACAGGCTTACTTCAGGCAAGTGCCACTAAAGTAAAGGATAGATGTGAACACAGGTAGATTTTATTTTATTGTTGGTTGAGTGTTTATTGGTGTGGTTGTGTTGTGTCATATTTGGTAGGGTTGGATGGGGACTGGTACGGTACAGGCTATGATAGATCCATTAAGTACGGTTAGGTAGTCATTAGAGAGGGTCTCGATGAGAAACTGTACATAATGTTCATTTAGCACGGGTTCAGTTTCCAAATGTGTGTTTGTGGGTCAGTATGTATGCTAGGTATTTAGGGCTATTAATTTCGCAACCCCCGAAATTACATGACAGGTTTGGCCTTCAGTGGAGAGAAGGAGCCTATCTGTTTTTTTCTAGTGTCTGTGGACAGGATGATTACAGCAGCCAAAACAGTGTTCAATACATTTTTTATTTGAAAGCTGAGCTCCTATAAGACAGAAAGAGAACAGGAAAGTATAGATGCAGTTTGAGTACATCCTAAGCCCTCTGCACCTAAAACGGGACAGGCTTGTCTCGACAATTCCGGAGGAAATTTAAGGTGAGAGACATTTGCTTCAAAAAATGGATTTTTTTAGTGTCCAGCCCTTCTTGGGCACAGCTGTACCAGCTGCCTGTGACATACAAATTGCCCAGCTGGCTAGTTTCTGAAGGACAGAGGAGCTTTCCTCATTCAGAACAGGTTCTAGAGCTTCAGAAACCATTTTCATCATCCAGGTTGAAATAGCACACAGACATCATTGATTGATGCAAGCAGTAAACCCCTTCTCTGGAGGCAGAGCTTCCTCCTGTGAATGGTTGCCCGGTCAGCGTGAGAAACAGCACTCCCCCGCCATTCACGGAGCATAACGCAGACCAGGCAGAGGCAGTTGCAGAACCCTGGCCACCTCAGCGCATTTGCAAACCCCACCTGAGGGAGTCGCTATAGTGCGAAGTGACGAGGAAATCCCAGTCACCCCCCAACCCAGGCAATGGCTGGCCAATACGCATTCACCCATGGAGCTCCCAGCTACACCACACATTCAAGGCTCAAACCTAGACTGCGGTGGACAGTATGCCACTACGAAGACTTCCCTTAGACCGCTGCGCCCCTTGGGAAACCCTGTGTATTTTTTTCCCAAAGGGGCAGGGCTCATAGTCAGGCCTAGCGAGAGCCCTGCCCTGACAGACACTTTAGCCCATATAGTTGGCATCTGTTTACCAAGGCATTCTTGTCAAAGTCTATATTTCACCACAAGAAAACTCAGAGCGGAAACCGCATCTCCTAACACAAACAAGAGCAAAAGGTCAGACGAGGATTTAAAAGCATGTCCATGGTCACATGAATAGGCACAAGACAACAAGCACCTGCTATTGAAGGAGGACATGCAAGAATGTCCCAAGCCGAGAATTGTGTTTCTGTGAGTAACATGGGGAAAACACATGGGGAATGGGCAAGAGTTTGCCAGTGGCAGGCATCATCACTTTGTTTAACAACCATCTCTGTAACCAACAGTTATCCAGGCTAAACAAATGACAGAAAAGAAAAACAACATAAATTTTGCACACAACGTCCATAGGAAAATCACCTATTACCTGCTAGTTTTCAAGAAATTGGGAATTGTAATTCTCAGTGCAATGAAAATCAAGAATTCAGAGAAGTGAAGGCCAATCTGTTATTCATAGCATCTGGAAGGCAGGCTTCCGAGGGAGCTCATCCTCTCACCTGGCCTTGTTTGATGCTAGTATATTGTTTTTCAGTTAAGGAGTTTCAGCGTAAACTCGTTAATGTGGTACAGAGTGACCAGCAGAAAGGGAACTGAAATCTATTTTAACGACGAATAGCCTCACTGTAACATTGTAGGAAGGAGGCAGGACACAGGCACAGGGAGAACTGAGGACTTATAATAAAGTACTAAGGAGTAACAAAACAGAAACTACAACACGAAAGCAGAAACATTACATAAGTCATTGATGGTGAGGGTAGTAAGTACAAACAGGTGTCCGTGCTCCAAATGACGAAGAGATGGCGTTGGATCTCAATGGCACATCAGGACATAACACCCATCAATGACTTAGCCATCCCAACAATCAATGAACATGATGGACACATTATACGCATGGTGTGGTTGGGGATAACACATCCTTCTGTAAATTATTGGAATATTAAAAGATTTAATTTGGTTCCCTTCTCAGTCTGTGGCCTAATAAAAAAGCTGCCTTACGAATGGCGCAGTCAATGTAATGAAAGAGATTAAATCAACCCGCGTGCCTGTGCGAAGACACAATTACCTATAAACCAAGTCTACAGAAGCTGACGTTGAGCATTAACTTGGACGGACCCTGGAGTCCCGTTCCCCCCCGGTATGGTAGCTGCTAAAGTACAGTACAGCAAGTTGCATAGCTTAGCTCTCTCATCCATCTCACTCTCTGATGGATGACACACCAGCCACTGGCCACACACTCCCTCTCTCGCCCCCCAGAGCTCAGAACAGGCTAATCTCTTCTATGTGACAGCCCAGTGACTCTATCTATCCAACATTTTCCCTTTCCCCACAAACACAAATCCTCATAATTACATTGAAAAGATCATCACTCAATTCTAAAGACCTCCGGGGTAAACACTGTGTAACATTTATAACATCCAAAAGCAAAACAAGAAATGACACAAGACTGATACAGAAACTGCCTGAGAGAGAGAGAGAGAGGAGGGGGTACTGAGTGATTATAGCTTCTCCTATAGCCCCCTCTTTTGGCAGGAGTTTTGAAACTGAGATCCACTACATTGTTATGAACCCGCTAAGTGATGGGTGTTCAAATGTGTGTTATTTGTCTGACGTGGTTATGTTCAGGTTGGTTACCTGTGAAATGGTGCTGTTTGGTGCTGACTCGGTTGGCTTGCTGGATGTTGCAGCAGAGCTGGAGCATAGCCAGCATGGTAAGGATCATCACCACACTCTGCAGGAGTAATGGCAGTTCAAACTGTTTCCCAAACCTACAGACAGACAAAGTTCAACGCACTGTCATCATAAAAACAGTGTAAGCAGTGTTGTCCCATCACCTCCGGTGACCCGTTTCTTTAGGACAACATGTAAACACACTTCAAAATAATGTGCTGGTTCTGTTACATTTAGGTTGGACTGTTCGCTCAAACATGCAAGTTTAACAGAAAGTACACAAACAGGGACAAATGTAATCAGTCCAGGCTGACCCCTGTCTCTCTCACCAGAAGAAAATACGTAGGATGTTGGCGATGAGCAGCAGCAGACAGACGCGGGTAGAGAATCCCTCGGTGTTGCTGCTCCTCTGGATTTCCTGGTACTGGGGCACATAGGGCAGGGACCCGCCAAACACTATCACACAGGAGGCCAGCCATGACAGGAGTGACCACGAACCCTCCATGTCCTCCTTCTGGGTGTCCATCTCCAGCTACAGTAGGGCCTCACAGACCGCAACCTGGCCTCCTAGTCATAACCAGACCTCTGGAGCGGACAATGAGTCACAAATCATTACGACTTGGGGATTAGAAATTAACTCTATGTTCAGCTTCTTCACTTTCACACTGTCATACTTTTAAAAATAGAGTTACAATGATTACCATACAAACTCTCCCCCACTTAGTCAGAACCTGCAAGCTATCAGCAATCACAGTAGCTTAGCCATTTTTAAAACATGAGTCACCTTGCCCACACACCCCTTCTCTCTCACTTCTATCTAAATTCCACCACACCCCATCTCTCTCACTTCTATCTAAATTCCACCACACCCTTTCTATAACACTTCTATCGGAATTCCACCACACCCCTTTTATAACACTTCTATCCGAATTCCACCACACCCCTTCTATAACACTTCTATCTGAATTACACCACACCCCTTCTATAACACTTCTATCTGAATTACACCACATCCCTTCTATAACACTTCTATCTGAATTACACCACACCCCTTCTATAACACTTCTATCTGAATTACACCACACCCCTTCTATAACACTTCTATCTGAATTACACCACACCCCTTCTATACCACTTCTATCTGAATTACAACACACCCATTCAATAAAATTTCTATCTGAATTTTGCCACACCCCTTCTATAACACTTCTGTCTGAATTACGCCACACCCGTTCTATAACACTTCTGTCTGAATTACGCCACACCCCTTCAATAACACTTAGAACTTATCACAAATAAGGTCTCGGTTTTGTCTTTACTGGGGCACAGAACTACTGTTAAATGTTCTAAAGCTTTGCAACAATGCAAAATGTTACAGTTACTATTATACTTTCATTTGTAAACATTACCACTGAACAAACTTTTTTATAGCACTAACGGTGGGAGAATTCTTTAGGGGATAAGACAGAGAAGACGTTAGTAATGCTATTTTTCATACTAGTCTCTCCCATACTTTGTTATATAAAATGTAGCACCTTATCTTACCATTTGCAAAAGCTTTGCCAAAAATTTAGTCATCCCAGATACAGCCCAAATAGAACTGCCAGTATTTACATTGGGCAAAACATTCTTCTTGTTTTCTCAGTTCTCCATCTCATTCGGAAACTACTCTTGTGAAATAGGTTCTAATAGTTATTTTTAGATTTTTCCAGGCAAGTGAATTACTCTTGAGCAGGAGAGTTTTAGAGTATCAAGACGACTGCAGGCTACTGCCAATTGAATGATCTACAAATAAGCTTGCATCATATATAACAGCTAATTTTGTAGATCAGCCAGGGAGTCCAAATTTACAAATTATACATTGCAATTTCAATCCTCTAAAACATGGGCAGGGTCAAACAAAATCAAGTAAAAATCATCACAAATGCAAATCCATTGTCAGATATCACAATGTCCTGAACTATTATAATTTAAAAAATGATTTTTAAAGAAAATGTTTGCTTCCTTCATTAGGTTTTTAAACCTTTTTTAATCTAAATTCTATTCTTGTTAGGCTTCAACGTTTTGACATACTGTATCACCTAGGAATTAAGCTAAAAGAGTGTTATTGTTCCCATTATTTAAGAATACCTGTTAAACAATATTTACTTTGCACACAATATTAGTTTTCATCAGTTAATGAGTTCTTCATGTTAGTTTCATTGAGATTGTTCTGCAGATTTGGTTATATTTGGGACAGCAGATATCCTAATGGGCAAGAGCAATCGATATGTACCTGAAAGGTTGCTGGCTAGCTGAATTGAAAAAATATATATTGTGTCCTTAAGCAAGCCATGGCAAAGAATTACCTGTACCCTACTGCTACCATTGACCTTTTATGATCAAGTATGATCAGTGATGCATTATAACCTCTACATGAACAACCATGCCCACAGCCACAATGTTGCATACAGCAACATTATAATTCAGCTAACTTTCACAAGCAGCCAATTAGGTACATTCCATTAAAAACCACACCTAATTATTTTGTTAGTCTCTTAACCCATTTGGAGGGCTGCAATGTAAGGCAAACAAGAATGAATGAATGAGCAGCCTTAGAACTCCTCCGGAGATTTGTGCATGCTGTCATCATTGAGTGTGAATTTAACAACTCCATCCCATACAAGACCGAGTCAATAGCAAAAGAGAAGTGAGGCGATGGTCAGCATGCGACAAGGCAGATAATTTACAGTCAGCAGGAAAATCTGCTAATCTTTCCCTGCTGACAAACCCTAGTGTCATTTCTTTGGGCTTGAAACGCCCGAAGTTAAACTCAATTTGAAAACTTTGCAGTCAAGATCTGCTCTCTTATGTAGGTACATATTTTTCCCTTATTTTTCTACAGTTAGTTTTTAATTTCAATAAATTATCATTGCACTTTTCATTACCAAAATAATCTCAAAGCGCTATACATGCTAAATAAATTGTCATGATTATGTCTCCACAGATTTACTGATCAAGAACATAATAGTTCAATCAGATTTTCACCAAGACAGGATTCCTCTCAATGAAAATCTCAGTGAGGGAATAGCAGGCACTAAAGAAAAGGGAATTGGGAATACAATTAGAATTGGTGACATTTCACAGACAGGCAATAATGGGTGACATTCAAAGTCTTTAAGTCAACACGCAATCTGTAATTTCTATATGGCAGTTCATTTGACTGCAAAATTCAGCATGTAAAAATCTTAGTGAAAGAGCCATGAGAGTGCCCTTAGACAAAAAATCCATCATATAAGCTGAGATAATGGTCCTAAGACATTAAACGTGTTTTGTTGACTTTTTCAGTTGAACATTAGGATACAGTGAATCACTTAACTTATTCAATTAAACTTAACATAAAATGTTTCTGTGTTTTGTGACCATATACTTTAGGCAATGGTGGAGTAGGAAGACTGTCAATGTCCGTCTTCCCTAGATCTGGCTACTTGCATTTTTAAAAGTTCAAGAAAACAAAAAAAGCACTTATGTAAGCAAAACATTAAGGGGTTGGGTTTCAACATGCCCTAACATACATATCATTTTCCCAATGCAAAATTGCATTAAGACTCAGCTATTCCAAAAGGTACTGCTAATTCCTGTAACTGCCCAAACCATGTAGCTTTTCTAACTTGTATTGCTTTAAGTTAAGAACCCAGATAGTGTTTTCAGTAGACTTCTCACAGTCAAGAATCCCCCCATCTAAGAATAGCATTCAACTTAAATCCTTTGGTCTAACCATCTGGCAGAAGCTGTCCTTGGGGATATTCCCAGTAGTATTCTCAGCGTAAGTGGTTAAACTGCATGGACAAGATACATTTGTTACAGTGAAGGAAAAAATGATCAAAGAATACAAAACTCAAAGTGGATCGCACCGCTATCGATAGTTTCGCCAGCACAAACATTGTGTCCAGTATCCAAATTGGTAATGGTAGGTCCCGCGTATTGAGTATACTGTATACTTGAGTATACTGTACTTAACCTTCACAAACATTGCATACAGAAAGTCAGAAATGTAGCCTACTTTCTTTGCGATGCAACTTACCTCTTCTATTTCAGCGAAGATTAATTGACAACTGCTCATTCGGTCAATGATTTTAACGTGAAATGTGATCATGTATAGTCTACGACTTGCAGTAGCGTATGCTGTAAACTTCAATGTAGACTTCACAATTTTACTTCAACTAGTGGCTGCGACTGTAACCATGTGGAAATATAGGCTGCATTACAAGTATTGACACACACACGCAAACACACGCACGCAGGCACTATTCGTTTATTATGGTGTCACACTGTAATTCATTCGTTTTTCCCAATTTTTTTAATATAAGTATCGGAAAACACACAGGATTAAAACATCACATTTTACAAACATATATTGGAGCATACTCAAACTCGTTCTCATTTGATTTAGAGTTGTTATAGCGACGGAACACGCACCAACAGTTGATACTTTGAAAAAATTTATTTCTGAAAACTACCTGTTTGTTTGCACAACAATGTGCTTTCAGTGGTGTCTTTCTGTTCATTATTAGAATAAAAACGTAGCTTAATTATTATAAAACTAAAATCAACGTTTTGTCTGAATTGAATCTGTGTTTACACAGCAGCGCTGATCTGTTTCCAAACACCCATTGTCCAATCAAATCCCAGAATCAACAGACAGGGTCTTGTGGACTAATCAAATGGGACAGGCCATCATAGATCGAAAGGCGTAGTTGAGCAATAAACAAGTCAGTGGTTGAATTCAAAAGTTCTGTTAAAATTTATGAATTGAGGGCCCCTAAAATACTGCGATTTACAAGACATACATAAGTACTTAAGCAATAAGATTTTTCAAATTATCTACCGTAGATGAATAACGTTATTGCAAGCAACTGCTGCCAACATTCATAATAATCACCTTGAGATCAAACGAGTTAAGACAGTGACTATGTTGAGCTACTTCGCGCGCAGGTTGAGGCACTTACAAAAAAACTCAATGTTCCACATTCCTCCTACTTCAGAGTTCTCGCGAGACAACTTCAAAACAGCTGATCGACATCTGGTGCAACCCCTTTTTCACTCAGTAGAGCATAGGAAAGTACTAGAAAAGGTTACTGTGTTCATCTTAGCGAAATTTGAGCCCTTTATAATTTGTATACCTCTTCATAACACTCGTATCGTTCTTAAAGAAAACATGGCAGAAACGGATCCAAAGTCAGTTCAGGACCTTACCAATGTGGTGAGTTTATGACACGTAAAGCTAGCTAACTAGCTAGCAGTGACCCAGGCTTGACCAGAGCTAAATACTTAAACAGCCTAAGCCTACAATACAGTAGCTAAATTGCAATATCTGTGTACCATTAAATGGCAAGACGGCACGAATTCTCCTTCAAATTCCAGAGCGGTCAGTAAATAGCTTTGTGGACCGTAGCTCGCTGGTGTCAAACTTATTCGAAACTCATCATCTCAAATGAGCTACGACTGCTACAGTAGCCAGCTAACTTTACAATTCCCATGATCTAACCATCACTGACTGAAAACGGAACGCCTTCTATATGTTTTGGGGTCGGTTGGCTAAACAACACAATGGACCAATATTGCGTTTTTAGAGCACCACATTTGGTAAACATGTAGATTTATTTACACTGAAAAGATTTTGATATGGAGCCACCCCAGATTTGGTCCCTGGAGGGTGTTGCAGGCACTTTTCAAATGGCAACCAATACCATTATTTTAAACTCAGGTGGTGAGTTTTGGCTTAAAGATGCATTCTGGGATTTTTTACCACTGGTCGTAAAAAATGGGAGTTGTTTGGCTATTTAATTAACATTATATCCAGAATGATTTTACTCATTCAATAATAATCACTAAATGCTTTTGACAGACTGGGGCAGTTTTCTCTCAGCAACTTTTAAGCATAGTTATATTGTTCCTTTTTTCCATTTGTTGCAAAAAGATAAATCGGCATGAGACAAGCTACATTTAATCTGAAAGGTTTTGAAAATGAAAGATTGGTACACAAAACAAGCATACCCGGTGAAATGTCAACAGGTTGTTGAATGTAAGACTAAGTGATCGGTTGACATTTCAGGGGGGTATGCTTGTTTTTGTAAGAAATCTTCAAAGGAGAAAAGGAATTTCAAATAATGACATCTCAGCAATTTTTACCGGTATAATATTGTTGGTAACAAGTTTTTAAGCTCAATGAGGCATCTCGGGGGTTTGTGGTATTGCAAAGATACCATGGTTAAGCGTTGTGTCCAAGAATTCCGTAATGCGTCATGACCCCAGAACAGCTCTTAGCTGTGGTATATTAGCCATATACCACACCACCTCATGCCTTTTATTCATAAATAGAAACACAGCTTTCAGCTAATCAGCATTCAGGTTTTAAAAAACCCAATTTATAATATAGGCGAGCCTGTACTTTAGTAACCCATAGGTACATTTCCCAACATGCAATATACCTGGCCTACCATACTAATATAGAATTGCGGATTGTACTGCGTACAGTTAACTACAGAATGTCAGGTCCAGTGCAAAGCCATGTGATATTGCGGGCTTCAGTAGTTTTCACTAGACCATTTCAGCTTTCCTCAGCTTCACTCAGTCTCAAATGTTCTTTGTGGTTGTCCACTTGGGTGTGGAGTTGGTACTTCCTATGCTGGCGTAGGATTTATGTTTGAATTTCCATAAGTGCCCCTTTCTCACAGACTGCAAGGTCATGATGAGGATTTGCATTGTGATGTGGGTTGATTGCCATTGCAGATGAGCGGATGGCTGTGCTTGCTGCGGTCAGATGACCCAGTTGACCTTAGTTCCTATACTGCTTGGACATGCCATAGTAGTGGACAGAGTCTCTGTTGTTCTCCCCTGCTGGCGTTTGAATTGGTCTGGGCAAACCTGCAGAGCCATACTTATCACTGTCCAGGATGGATTCACTTTGACCTTCTACTGTTTCAACTGTTTCTCTGAAGCTATTGATTGCTGCTTAATCTTTGAAGTGCCTAGCTAGCCCATTACTGACCGGAAAAATGTCCTAGGGCACAGGGTGCTTTTGGACTGACAGCACAAAGCCCTTTCCTCTCTGGAGACCTGCCCTGCTCCATTCCAAGTGTATCATACTGTTTCCGGATCTAGGAGTTGTCAGTTATCCAAAATAATATGAACTACCTTGTCATTAGTCATCCAGCTCTCCTGCGCTACCGTCTTAGGCTTGTATTACTGCTTTATTCCCTCTGCTCATTGTATTATCCTCTGTGTTGTCCTGTGTGCTATACATTTAAATGTGTGTAGCATATACACAGTATTTAAATATGTTTGTGGGTACAGTACATGGATCCTGAGACCAGCACAGCAGGGAACAGGTGTCATACGTCCTATCTTTCTCCAGGGTATTTGTTGAGCTTAATTAAGTTGTTGGTAAGGAGAGGGTGTGTGATGCTGTTTTTGTGTATGTTGTATTCATTTTTCAAAATTCGTAATTCTACCGCTAACATCTGATGAGTTGATGTCAAAATTGGGTACCCCAAAATAGGCCGACTGAATTGTGAAGTGGTGTTACCGTTAATTGCCATTGCTGTCCTTTTATGAAATGTCTAAGGCCATTGATGGAGGGGCCATTGCAGTTCAGCTGGCCTGAGTGGACAAATTTGCGGTGGCTTCGTGTATACATTTGTTAAGGTTACATAAATCTACTTTCTTGACAAACTGAGGATGTAACAATTCCCATTGATACCGGTTTTAAGATAATACAGCTCTGGAAAAAATTTAGACCACTGCACCTTTTTCTTTCCTTTCCAAAAAAGTAGAGAAGGAAGGTTTTGAGTGAGGAACAGAAGGGTTAAAATTAAGAGACCACTGCAAATTGAACGCTTCTGTTCCTCACTCGAAACGTTCCTTTTCAACTTTTTTGGAAAGGAAAGAAAAAGGTGCAGTGGTCTCTTAATTTTTTCCGGCGCTGTATATTTGTGGCCAAATATATTACCATCTTTGCACTTAAAAGTGAATGGTTTTCATGACATTGGGCACATACTGTACAAGACATGGTATACCCTTTTTGGGGACTCTTTTTGGCTTGAGAGCACCACTTAAAACGAGTGACCAAACTCAGTCTGTAATTTTACAATTTATCTTTAGAAAATAAAGAAATGACACTGAAATTATAGAATTAGTACTTTAGAATTGCCTACAAATCAATGGGCTTGCTCCAAATTTCTATTTACAATATGGCCCTCTGTTCAAATTATTCAGTGTTGAATGAAGTACAACCTTCTTTCAACAACAGAGACACAGTTTTCCGACATTTTCTTGAACGCTTTACTCCAAAACAAGCTCACACAGATGTTATGTTGCATACATTCTATGGCCCCCTGTACCAAAGGCAGCAAAGCCACCCAAGCCATCAAACAGCATATCAGACCTCCACCATCATTGAATGCAGTGGTTTTGTTTTCTTTGTACTCCATTTAGTTATTTTTAAAGATGAAGACCCCATTGCTAAAGGAAACTTTAAGCCTAGTTGAGCATCTGAAAAGCCCACCCAAAATATATTAAATCCTGCATGAAATGTGGGCAATCAAAATTAAAGCTCTTTGGCAATACAGGACAGCTCTGTGTTAACTGGCAATTTAATGGACCTAACATGCGGGTCACAATCAAATTTGGAGAGATTTGATAATGATGTGGGTTTGTATTGCTGCTTTGGGTACAGGGAGCTTCGACATGTAAGTTGCATGCCACAGTTGGTGGGCTGGATACAAATATTACTGATCTTTCTTGGTTTAGGTCCAGACACTGCTGCAACAGATGCAGGACAAGTTCCAGACCATGTCAGACCAGATCATCGGGAGAAATATCCTTCCAGAGAACTAGGTTACTAAGATCTTCTGGTTCAGGAAAGATGATAGAAACAGTCTGCATATAGTATCCCACTGGTCAAGTGTCTTCCAGTGTTCCATGGGATGTTATGGGACAGCCCATTTCCTTAACCATGTTTACTAGATGAAATGAGCACCCGCATCGATGACCTGGAGAAGAACATTGCTGACCTCATGACCCAGGCGGGAGTGGAGGAGATCGAGGGGGTCAAAGAACCACAGGTCAAAGAAGGACAAGGATCATGAAGGTCTGCTTACTAATGGATTATCATTAGTATACCTCTGGAACTCCTCCCTTTATCCAAATTGTCCTGGATTTATTGGAATTCATTTGGAATCAGGTGGAAAAGCTCTTATTTAAGCTGTGAAAATAGCCATTCTGGCAAAGATTGTTGACACTTTCCATTTTTAAGGTAATTAGTAGCATTTGCATGCCTTAATCAAATGATACTGTAGTTAAGGTTTACCTTTGGATGCCAAATACCAAATCCAATCAAATTTTATCAAAATGTCTTCAAAAATGTTTTTTTATTTTATGTTAGTGTTTGGGTTAGTTTAAAGGGGAGAACATTCACATGATTACCCCATTCAAATGATCAAGCGCCACCATTGCTCTTATGGTGACCTGGGCCGGGGTTCAGTTGACCTGGCCCCCTGAATGGTGCAGTGGTGAAGTTACTGCCTATAGATGCGTCTTGGGAGATCAGGACTGAATCCTAACCTGAGGCCTATACTATGAAATAGTTCTGAAAAACTTGCCTATGCAAGTTCAACAAGTCCAGGATATCTTTTCGTTAGCAGGCTTCACTAAACCTATAACAAACGCAGTCCCGCATAAGCGGTGTCACGACGGTGGTTATCAATTTGTTAAATCAACCTAGGTTTTCCCAATCTAGCGACGAGGGCGTTCACATAAAAGTGGCGGTGTTTGCACCATATGACCAATCGCAAACATAGACAAGTCTACCAGAGCCGCATATTTTATTGTGGAGCAAACGATCATTTTAGAGAAATATGAATATATAGGCTATATATAAAAGCAACACGGTTGCTGCTGCCAAAAGCTGGCAAAAAAATTGCCTACTGTGTATGCGTAGTTACAAGGCTTATCAATATCACTGCCCCAGGTACAACTAGAGCTGACTAATTACAATTGTTCACTACATTAGGTTAATGTATTGCCTAGATGAAATCTTATGGCGTGTAACATTTTTTTCCCGTATTCTTTCAGTTGCAACCCTGTTAGTGTCAAGCGTCTTAGCAAATAGCCTAAAAATAGAAAAAGTGAAACATCAATGTGCATTTGAAAGGACTCCAAGGTGGGGAAGATTGCGTAACCGTGACACCTGTGCTGTGTGAATATTTCTATGTGCTAAAAAGGAATTACCTTTAATTGTCCTACGTACTGCTTTTTCTGAAAACCCTTGGTGTCCATATAGGCAATGTACCAATATGACCAAACATTGACTATCCTTGTTTTCCCTTTATCTGAACGTTGATGCTGTGGAATGACTTGCGATTAACAAACTCGCCTTCACTCTCATCCAGCGACGTTGTTATCGGAATATGGGTGCAATCTATGGCACCGTTTACTCTTGGGAACCCTATGAAAGGAGTATGCTGCATTTAATATACAACAGTAAACGACATAGGGTCTACATTGTTTATAGATGAAGTAGACAACGTAAGTTATTGTCTACTAGTTATTTCACAAAAGCCCTCTTTAATAGACTGCGTGGACAAATAGCCTGGGAAAACAACAAATCTATTAAGTAGATCTGTTAGAGCAAGAACAACCTTGCGAATTGCGCGACAGACCGTGTTTTTGTTTATGTTCTCCGCGTCACCCACAGCATACATAACTACCTGTAGCAAAAAACGTAACGCTAGACATCCGGTTTGTGGAAATAAGCGCACGACTTCAGTGTGTCGCACTGGCAACATACGGTTCAAGAAGCTGACAAAGATGTAATTCCCTCCGATGAGAATAAATATCTTTCATAAAGATACTCATCAGAGAAAGCCAACGGGTCTTCTCGGTCTCTGAATACTCTTGCTTTTCTAAGAGACCGTCTCACTATCCGTGCACTAATCTCCACGGGATTTTCGACGAATGGCGACGCCATTTTCAGTCGAGAATTGATCAGGTAGGCGTTGCTTTTATACCTGTTAATCTGTTATCGCGAATATATCCTGCTCCAGAGCAGGTTAGGTGTGCAGCATGTTACCATACATGTAACCCGCTAACAAGTGAACCACCGTCGTGATATTGACAAGCCCGGGTTCAACCTGAAGTTGGCTTGCTGACCTCAAATCCTGCTTCGTAGTATATGCCTCTGGGATTAGCTTGTGCACCTGAGAGCACGTTCTTTCTGGTGCCTACAGATTCTGATGTAGACTGTCTGGTTGAGAAAGCAGTGGGCTAAGAACCAGATTGGCACCGGATGTGCTTTGGAAGACACCTCGAAGGTTCTGAAATTAGGGAGGAAAATAGGGTCGAAGAAAAAACTTGTGATTCTTGTTTTGTCTTCTCAACTAGAATGATCTGAAATGTTGTTTGCAGTGTGGGACTTCAGATGATCATGACTGTTATCCCCCTTTCAGTAAATTTATTTACATCAGGCTGCTTAGTACAGTAGCTATTGGCAACACTCATTCAACTGACATCTGTATATAGCCCAGGTAGGGCTTGGTGCTTACAAAGCCAGTTCCAGAAAATGTATGCACTCAGCACTACATGTTCTGGATTGGAGCATCTGCTAAATAACTTATTTCACCAGATGAGTAGACAGAACAAATTCATTGACCCTAAAGATTTGCAATAGTACCAAAATTCATAAGATATTAAAAATTCTGTGAACTGTTGACTTTAATGGAAAGTGCTCAATAGGTAGATTGATTGCTGTTGGGAATAGCTGGCATTTGAAAATGTATTTGCCTTGGGAAGTGTCTCTTATTCAGTAGACAATTGTATCCTCAACCAAACAAAACATTTCCATTACAGGTCACCAAGTAACATGTCAAGGACTTTCTTCTGGAGCAGTGTACTTTTCCACTGTAAACCAAATATTTTGATTTGGTGTGAAATACTTGTATATTGACTAATGTAATTAAAAGTTACAGTTCTTATGTATTGACTTATTTGTTAACATATTTCCCTCAGTACGTTTCAGCCCTTGAGTAAACAGCAATTATTAATTCAACTATACAGCAGAAGCCAGTAATAACAGCACCGTGTGGCATGTGAAAGGTCTGCCTCATGTAATGTGTGCATTAGCATACAGTTTCCCTACTGGCTAGATGTTATCTCGACTGAACAACATCGGAGGCCAGCTCAATAAGACCCAAACAATTTACATTTGACTCTCTACATTGTTCACAGTGCCAGCTATAATTGGGGGGGGTGATAAAATCACAGCATGGATGACCTCAGGAAGTACTTCCACTTCAGAGAAGAAACAGCCATATTACTGAAGGCATGTCTGTAAACAGAGGAGCCGACATGCAAAAAACAAGGCTTGCCAAACTTCTTAGGAACCTTTATTAAAATGTTTATAAATTCTTCATACTTAATATATAAAATGGTTAGTGTCAACAGAAACACAGTTGAATGTGAAGTAAAAAATAAAAAAGTAGATGATAAAAACTCCCTGGTAGATGTTAGGCAGAACTAAAAGACAAAAAGAGACTTAGAATATAAAATCTGTCTCTGTCATGTCAACAGCCCAGGCAAATTTATCCCTCTGAGATTTGTTGTAGATTTTCTCCAGGGGCACCTCCATGTTCTTACACCTGTTGGGGGGAGAAGGTGTGGGGAGACAATGTGAGAAGTAATAAACAACATTGACAACTGAACAATAATATACATAATATACTCTGCATGTGAATAATATTGGTGTCAGATTGGTGTCTAATGCAGTGTTATATTGTTTCTTGTATGTGTGCACATTTCTCACCAGGCAGTGTTATATTATTTACTGTGTGTATGTGGGTCTGACCAGGCAATGCTGATGCGTGGGTCCAGGTAGTTGAGTTTGGAGGTGCCCAGTGCGATCTGCTTGTTCTCCTCTCGGTCAGTGGCCTGAACCTCCATCTTCATTATCTGCTCTTCACAACGCTGCACAGCCTTCTTCTTACGCTCCACCAACCTTAAGAGTCAGAGAGACACACACACACACGCACAGAGGGAGTGAGAAAAGATGGAGTGTTAAGTCAGGACATTATCTGCGCCGTATGAGCAATAATATTTTCTGTCTGCCAGCAGTAATGGCCACTTACGCCTGCAGCTTGCTGTCTGAGCAGTGACCTTTGACCTCCTTCTTAGCCAGGGTCAGCTCACTCTTGGCAAGGGTCAACTGCTCTCTCCTGACCTCAATCTGAAAGGGGTGTGTAAAAAGAGGACAGCGTGAACTAAACATCAAGCTAAAATAGCACATGGACACATTACCTCTCAATTTCTGTCTGTATCAAGTATCTGTTGGTCCTGTCACCTTGGACTGTAGGTTGGCCATAGACTGATCAAAGGTCTTTGGCGGCGCCCGCTGGTGGTTGCACAGTACTGCAACCGCTCGGTTGGCCCTGTTGTAGGACAGCAGCTTCTCTGCCTGGTTGGCGGTCCCTGTGGGGAATAAGACTGTTTGTGGGGGTGGGGAGCTAACGTTTGATTACCAGACCGCCAGGGAGCACTCCATTTCCCTCCTGTACCCCCACAGACCCCGTCTCATCTCCCCCCACCCAGATCAGCTGCACCTGCTTGTTTGAACACATGCGCGTGTCTACTTTAATTACAGGCTGCTACCCACACTGTAAACAGAATTAATATCAGAGGCAATCCACAGACTGACACCTCTATCAACAGAAACATCCCACCAGGAGAGAGAGGAGCACTGGGACCCGGCAGCGGAGAGACTAACACACTAATAACCCAGCACGCTGAGAGGAAATCAGCCCGTCACACAGACACAGTGAACGCAACACGTTAGGACTGAGACACACTGCAGTTCTCCGGGAAGACGAGCCCCCCCCACGCTTCTGCCACATCTAACCGGGATCAAAATACATTTCTAAACCCGACTGAGTCACTGCGATGCTGACATTAGGAGACGGGGCGCGGGACCAGGATTCATGGTGAACCTTCCAGGAGGTCACGGCCATTTACAGACGTACAATTACCACGCAGGCCCGGCCGCCGGTACACACATCTAAAACAGGCGTGTTCATGCATGGTGTGGATGCGCTGTGTTTTCGGCGCCGTACCGTTGGACAGCTTTCGGAGCTGCTCTTGCAGGGTGATGGAGGCGTTGTACGTCCTGAACACCTTGGCGGTCAGGCCGGGCATCAGGGAGGACAGGTGCTTATTCAGCAAGCCGGTCTGGAGGGAGGAGAGAGCAAAAACACAGGAGTGGCTACAACATCTAGCGTACGTCCAACACAACCACACACTATAGAACCGGATGTGCCGGATGGAGACGAGCCTGAGAGGTGTGAATAATGACATCCTGGAACACTAGGTGGCAGTATTGCCCTGAGGTCTGGATTGCAGTCTTATCAAATAAGCTGCTGTCCGTCGACGCGGTCATCATTTGGAATGAGAATAGAGGGGGGGGGGAATAGCCCATCACATTCCTGTCCTCTGACTTGCATGCAAAACATTGAAAGTATTGAGTGTTTGTTAAATCTGCCAATGAAAGGAATTACATTTCAGTAACTGCAGCACCACGTTGCAAAGGGCCGTCTTTCCAACAGCACGACATGCTCTGGAGGTTAACGGCAGCCACAGTGACCCCCCCCCAAGCCCAGAGTGTGTGGAGGAAGGCGAAGAGAGATGCGGGTATAATGACATTCTCAGATCTCATCAGACAGACCTGGGTCACTCAGGAGGACATATCCATCCATCCCCATCAAACAGGGAGGCTGCTGGGGGTGAGAAGAACGACCTCCCCTCATTCCTCACCCGCTTGGGGGGGAGGCATTAAACCCAGGACACTGTCACACACATCTGCATTCTTTATGAGTCTGTGTCCACCTACCCTTTTGGAGGCAATGATGACACGGGTGTGGATTTAGGGGTCAAACCACGTGTTCTCCTACTGGTCTGTGCTGGTGTTATCAAAGTGGTAATGGGTTCCATTCACACTGACAATCGGGGCATCTCACTTCAAGGCTGTTTTCACTGTACAGTGGCAGGTTATGTTTGCCAGTCTGTACACACTGAAGTCTACTCAATCTATGTGCCATGTGTTCATGAGGCGTGTGCATGTCTTCATGCATGCACCATTAGCGTGCGTGTGTGAGTTACTGAGAGAGAGACTGTAAAGTGGCATATATAAAGCACAGCAGTGGGTAATACAGAAGCCATACTCAGATGTGTAAAACACCCACACCCACAAATGAGCTCGCGCGCGCCCCATACCCACCCACACACACACACGCACGCACGCACGCACGAGTGCGCGCACACGCACGCACGAGAGCGCAGGCACGCACGAGAGCGCGCGCGCACTCTTCACTGAAGTAGTGGAGGGAAGGCAGTTATTAGAGCCTGTACCAATTCTCCTCAGTGGCTGGTGCTTAGACCCTCTCCCTGCCTCCTCCACCCCCTCACCTGGCCTTTCAAAGTGTCAATCAGCCTGGCTCCGAGCTGCCATTAACATTTTCCCCTCCAACATGCCCCTCCATTTCCCGGCGTGCCATAGGTCACGGAGGAGACGCCCCCTCTCTGTCCGTCCACTCCTCCGCCTCTTGCCTCTCAGGAGCGGATCACAACCATGTCATTTCACACCAATCATAGCAGTAACCTTGGCCACCGGGCAAGACCTGCACCGCTGGCTGGCCATGCTGGCTCCTGCTGCCTGAGGGAGACCTGAGAGGATTTATATATAACACACTGCATATCTCTGACTTCCCTCACTCAGGCACAGAGAAGGCAGGGAATATTAGGCTAGAGTGATGAAGGCTAGAGGCAAACGGAGACGGAGGAGGCACGCGGTTATGGCCACTCAATATGCTTCAGTGTGTGGTCAGGCTTCAGCCATCTACAGCCCCTTAACGCAGGCGAGCTCCTTTCCACGTTCAGATCAACAAGACCGGCTGGTTTCTGTGCAACTCACGTTGAGGCGATCAAACAGGTCGTCTCCGGGCTCCTTGTTCTCCATGAAGAGCTTGAGGTTCTTGAACACCTGTATAAACAAAACAAGGACAAGATAGAGAGACGTTTTAAATCCCAACCTGTCCGTCCTAGACCTCCAGCCCAGACACGCAGCTGCCCACGTACAGTCTACACACTAATCATGATAGGAGAGCCCAGGGCTGTCTACCTCCAGCTCAGGGGAGACAGACGGGGGGGGGGACGCTCAATTATATTTGACATTTCCAACAAGTTCTGTTTTTCTCCGCGCTCTAAATAAACCAGCTAAAATATGCAAGGATCTAATTAATGGTAGCAGATGTGTTGCTTTTTAAAACAGACTGAGTTGAATGACAATTTATCCTTCAGCCAGAACTAAATAGAGAAATAAAAGGCTGTGATGAACGGATGAATGATTTATTCCAATCTCAATGTCGTCTGGAATGGAGCAACAAAGAGACTGCAGCTGATTTAGCAACCAATGTGTAGGTGCCACCAGAAAAGGACCTGAAAACATGACAACAAGCTACAGTCATCACAGACTGTATATGCATGAACAGATGTCTAAAACACAGCTCTGTTTGATTGGGGAATGCAGCGGTAGGGTACGCTGGTTGAACATTCTAAGTGCTGTTCAGATGATACACACAGTGACCGAACACAGACATGCACTTAAAAAAAGAAACAAATGCTGCTGATGGCAAGTGACGATTGGTAGATGGATAATCGTGATGAACAGGCTATAAAACGCTCTCCCAAAAAAGCTACAATGAGAATCTCTTCTATTCAATTTGACATATACCAGCACTTACCTTCCTTCTGAATAAACAAGGTAAAACAAAATGTACTTTTAAGCTGCTATATTGTGCCAGGGGACTTGGGTCAGTCGGTCCTTTCTTAAGTCCCGATAGTTTACATAGCATTGGTTTATGTGACGGGTGACAAGGGTCAATCTGAAAAGTACGTTCAGGTATCCTTTTGAACTTTCCTGGTGTCATGTTTGACCTTAGGAGGACATGAGTCTTTGGACCACGTCTCAGGGCTACCTGGCCCAAATGACTCGTAACTGTCCCTGACCTAAGTCCTCCTGGATCTGTTCTAGATCAAGTTACTGCCTGATTTCTGCCGCCACTGCTCTCACCCTACTTGATTTTCTCTGTCCATGTCCACCTGGTTAAGCAGCTGACTTGGATTCTGTTTAAAGACTCAGGACACAGCTCACATGCATTTACTGTCCCGCTTATCACCTGATAATGCAAAACATTTACATGGGCCAAAAGGTCATGTGCTCTTGTAATCTTCACTCTGCACAGCCAGAAGAGGACTGGACATGCCTCTGTCTGGTTCCTCTCTAGGTTTCTTCCTACCAGGGTATTTCCTAGCCACTGTGCATCAGCTCTGTTGTAAAAGCACTTTGGTGACAACTGTTGACATAAAAAGGGCTTTATGAAATACATTTGATACCAGTTGCAATCCGGTCTCATTTAACACCAGACTGACCTCAGAGGAAGTTGCCATGCCTATTTTGAGAAATTGCTGGCCTAGTGCAGAAATTCTCACTTGATTTCCACTTCTGAAAACAGGCTGTTTTTGCATATTCACAAATTTGGGGATGGTAAGGTTTGTGATTTCCATGTGTATTTGACAAATAATATAGGGCACTGACAAACACTCCCTGCTGTGTAACAAGTTAGCTAGATACTGAAAGTTGTATGAGCACTATTTTAGATAAGATCGCCATACAGAAAGTCAGGTAAAAATATTTCAGAAAACGACTAACGGCCTACCTGCTGTGATCTGAGTCTGCTCTAAACCTGCCTATATAAGCAGTTGACATCAGGTTGACTGCTGACTCCTTCATTTTGATAATTACAGTGAAAATGTTTTAGACATTAATATTCAGACAGACATTAACAAATTTAATACTATCCCTCCTATTTCAGCAAGCTTGATAGCTATGCTGTATGTCAATGCATTATCTGATTCGCAGCCAGGAATCTGCCATATAAATTGAAAGAATAAGACAAGTCTCCAAATAAGAGATTAGAAGGATAATACATAACATGAAATGATCTGGTCTGGATCAATGTAGAACTCGTATTCAGGCATTTAAACAAGTACATTTGCATAGCTCTCGCCCTGGGTGCGTGGAGATGTCTTCTCATGAATGAAATTGTTGAACATTTGCAAAACTTGGTCATCCAGGCAGAGAGCCATGCAAAATGAATTTGCCCAAAACGTTCATTGTCAAAACCATTCAACTTGAGGTGCAGAGGAAGAGAATTTGGTATGTTTACATATTCTCTTGCAGCCTACATAGAAAACCAGTCAAATATCAGTTACATTTAACAGACCTAGCCTTGTCAAGTGAATGCTTTCAGCTTGTTATCACTTCTAGCAGCATGCATAGGGTCGGGTTTCCTAACCTAGCGTACACGCCCACAATGTGGAGGCAACAATTCATGGTGTCGGAGTGGGACCTTGCTTCATGAAACAAATGAACATAGGCGTTTTCGGGAAAAAATGGGCAATGTTTTATACTAACCTATAACAAATCTAAAACAAATCCAGCTGAAATATACTAGTTATATACAATGCACGTTCCTGGCTGTGATGGAGATAATGCATTCACATACCAATCTAGCTTCCAGAAATGTTTAGAGAGAAAGAAGGACAGGCAGTGTTTATGTTATGGAGCCACAATGATGTTTGGAATCTGAAACAATATTAATGGAGCGTTCAAACAGCAAGTCAGACTGTGTCAAACCTCAACAGCAGAGAGGCATCTCAACATGTAATGCTGTTTGTTGTGACTGTTCCCCTGCACATGGGGATCGAAACGTTCCCGTCGTCATTGTATGAATATGGATTACCAACCTGCGCCAGCTCTTGGGGGCCACTGGTGGGTGCCTTTAAATACGCTCATTTCAATAGTTACACAGTCTAACAGTAATACTAACAAAGACATCTTGGGGATTGCATGAATACGTATCCGAGTGCTGATTGGCCGGCTCTGCGAGCATTTTCAATTGAAGTGTTTATTCATGTCACTTTATGCTTTGGCCACAATTTAATCTTTGTCCACAAATACCAGCAGGCTATAGGATGACTCTAGAACATGTCAGGTATGAGGTAAAAGAATTTGCACTTTTAAAAGTGAGCATTACACTGGACAGCTTGTTTCGTTTTGCATAATCTCTGTCAAACTGATCTCTCAAAAATGTATTTGAACTCTTGACTTCTGTTTTGACAGGAGCAAAGACAAGTGGTTCAATCAGAAACATATTTAACTACTATCAGTGTCAGTAATTAAATGTGAAATGAAGCCCTCCCGGCATTTCCCAACCCTAGGGAACCTTCCCAGAGCAGACAGCTCAGTTGGAGGGTAATGTTGAGTCCTTGTGACTGAAGGGCCGAACATAGTGCATATAGATGAAGGGAACAGGGTGCCATTTTTTACACAGGTCTTAACAGGCTTGTGTGCGCATGCGCGCATGCGCTTGCTCCTTACCCTCTTGGTGACTGGGACCTTGTTGTAGTAGCGGATACAATCTTTACCCAGGAAGTCAAACTCCACAACACAGTCGTTGCCCTCCAGCCTGTCGTACAGGGTGATGTGCTCCACCCTCAGGGAGCAGCAGCCCACCGTGTCCGCCGTCTCGCCCTCCTCCTTCTCGTTACCCGCCCTCAAGGCCAGCTGGAGGAAACAGCATGACCACAGGCATCAGGTCTGGCACTAACGGACTAGAGAACATAGATGTTCTCTTGGCTGTAGTGTATAATCCATCAACCAGAGTATGGCAGAGAAACGGACCACGTCTATGAAGTAGAGGGCCACAGCTCTCTGACGGTCACCCATCTGTTTGGACCTGAGGTCCTGCTGGTACTGCTGGCGGATTCCGTCCACACAGCTCTTCAACCTGCGGGCCACCTCGTACTTCTCCCAGTCCTTCTCACCCTATGGAACAACATCACAGGCTGACATCTTCACATGATCATTGCATTCAGACGCCTCATACAACTGTGGGTCAATCATAGCTCTTTCAATAAACAGAGCATTCTTAGTCATGTGTTTAGTAATCCAGAATCCAATTCCACACGTCTACCCAGTTAAAGTGACATGTAGAAAAGAGGCTAAATTAAGTTTGCGTAATAGCGTAGTGATAGCCAGAGGCTATTTAATTAGCCACATTCCCACCTCTGTGATTTCACCACCACATTGCCATGGCGACAAACTGTGGAATAACTTAACCTTCAAAATAACTAACTGGGAGATAAGAGGATGGAGATGTGATGGAAAGAGGAACAGAAGAATGATGATGGTTCGGTGAGAGGGCTATGAGCTCAGAAACTAGCCATGTTCATTTTAAACACAAAATGGAGGCACTGATTATTCCAGGCAGATTAGATGAGGGAACAGGAGGTAGTAAACCGAAAGGAAGATGGACTAGGAAACAGTGGGATGAATTAGAGTCACAGTATCTAGAATGGGTTTATTTCCCACTCTGTGCAATGGCAGTAAGCTCAAACAGTCTGGAACTGCAATCCTGCAGCAATATTAACACAGAAGACAAAAATCCACAAAGAGTTGAATGGATGGGACAACGACAGTATTCAAAGCCTTCACTTGACCTCGATTTGTGAAGTCTCCACGGAAATGGAAAACAGACTACGGTGAAGAGGCTAGATGGAGTGGCTTTCTGGACACACAGACCCAGCACTCAACATTAACACACATGTTCACACGTCTCTCAGAAAAACAGTGCTAGATGGAAACGTATCACATGCACACCCCCACAGACGTAGGCACCTCTGATCCACACACCATACAAACCACTTAGCACAACAAAGGTGATGAATTGCACTGAATCACCAATCAATCATGGTCTCCTCATGCAACACAAAAGAAAATGCAGACAAATCTAAACAAGTGTTCGCAAGGACAAAGCTTCAGAAGTTCACAGCGTGATTTCTAAGGCTATTCAAGAACTATTCAAAAGCACAAATCATGCTCGCAACAAACTCACAAGGTTTCTATTTAAAATGTTTTTGTATTATACAACTCATTCAACCCACTCCCAACAGTTCTGCCACAAAAGAAACTTAACACACCAACCGCTGCAGAACCTAACCATAATGGCCACACAGAGAGATCAAAACAGAACGTACATAAATTACTGAAGCAATTTCAAGATCACATTAAGAGTCATTTTCTTGCCTGTATGAAGCCCGTAAATGCACTCCACTGCAATCTGTATGTGTTTGAATGAGTGGAAGGTCATCATGGCCATCCACCATCTTAGTACAACAGGAGAGACTAACCACTGGCTCCGAAACCTTAAGATTTCTCAGTCTTAAAGAGACACCGCACATTTTTAAAAAAAATACAATATTAGGCTTATTCTATGCAAAAGTTGTTGGTCAGTAGCTTAACTGACGTCCCAAATGAAAGGGAAACTGATTGTAATCTGCAGTACCTAAGCATCCACTGAAGTGAACTAGAAATAAGCTGAAATGCATACACACACGCCAAATGAATACTGCCATCCTGGATTTTGACTTTGCTACAGTTTGATTTACCCAGTTAACCAGGAAATGTTTACCGTTCAAATACAATATTACCATAATGTGGTTTATACAAAAAATAAAATACGTAAAAATGGCATATTGAAAACCGAGCAGGCCTTGTACCTTGAGTTTGGAGCTTGGGTTGAGCATTACATATTTGCAGGAGCCCTGAACATTCTCTGTCCAGCTAGCAAGCCAGGTTACAGTGTTGTCGTGGCGAACTTCTTTCCAGCGGTGACCAGCAGGGGGCTCCGGGATACGAGACTCTCTATGGAGTTGGTGAAGAGGTCAAAAAGTTTATATAGTAAGCATGATAAAACACATCACACAGGGGCTCAACAATCCTGAATACTGCAGTGCTTACTAATTCTCACAGCTTACACAAATTTAGACAGGTGGGACTGGACAGCTAATCTGACAAGAGATGGAGGTTTTAGAGTGGAGTAGTGTGCAAAAGGTTACACTGTTGTCTTATAGATACAACTACTCAACAGTAGTGAGGGTTGAATTTTGGAACCTGAAAACTTCCACGTAGGACTGTTTCTTCAGTTCCATAATATTAACCCTTTACTCCGTGTCACCAGACAGTCATGCTCCGAGTCTCACTTTCCACAATTGATGATGACGTCCTCAGGTTGGATCCTCTTCTTCAGGTTGCCTTGTTTTGGATGCTCCCCCCGCCCTCGGAAAAGACCCGGGGGCTCAATCTTAAAATTGCCAATACGCTCCCGGTGGTTGTCCAGCATACAGTAGCCATACTCATCCACTATTCTTTGGTTGGCCTCTTTAATCACCTGCAATAAAGTAATGGTTATTAGAAAACACATCACAATATTAAGCAGATGCCATGCACCCCATTCACTCAATATTTGTAGCAATTACAACCCAATATACAGTTATGTGAAAAAGTACATACATCCACTGGAACACATGGATCTTAGTTAATTTCCAAACACATTTGTTGAAATTAAATGTAATTCAACAAATAATTTTATTTTAAAGATTAGAAACTTGGTCTGGTCTTTACACAGCCTCTTAAACAAGGCCTAGCTTGTCACTTGTTGCTAGGCTTGGTTTTTGTTGCAATAGGGTGGGAAAAATGTTTTTTCCAGTAACATTTCCTCGTCCTCTGTCTCATTTTGACCTGCGTATATGGCAGCGATTCCTTTGGCGTTCAGAACATGAACCTGATCCTCGATTATTGAAATCAGAGGAGAAACCAATAGTATCATTGACTTGTCCATTTTCAATTTCAATAAATCGCAAACTGTCGGCCGTGCTTGATAAATTAAACTTAACATAGCCTGTAGGAAGGCATGGCAAAACTTTTTTTCCAGAACAGCATTTAAGCAGAGAAGTTGTGATGGCTTTATTGACTCAATGTTAAGAATAGAGCACAGTTCTTCCAAAACAGAATTAAATTTTTGCCAGACCACGAAAGCAGAGCCCGCCTAGAAGAGTGAATGCGACCAACCAACCGACCCTTGTTAAATAGCGTAGTGGTTAGAGACTCCCGTCACAGTCAAAACATTTGTTTGTTCAGGACAGACAAAAGCTTCGCTAGCTACAACCTTCAGTAGCTACGTTATAGGAAGCCTAAAATGGAACTGTTTACTGTTATTGCAACTATTTCTGGTGGATTTTCGATTTATGTCTTAGGATTTGTTCAGGATAGACAAAAACTTTGCCGACTACGATTCTCTCGTCTTTTCACTTGACGAAAAAGTCTGTTATCGTCACCTATATTGATACAGTTGTTATTGTATCAATGTCATCACAGTTGGGGAGTAATGGCGTTACATGTAACGGATTACCAAAAAACCAGTAACTGTAATGCGTTACGTTACCAACAAAAATATTGTAATCGGATTACAGATACTTTTGAAAAAATGTATGATTACTTTTGGATTACTTCAATTGAAAAAGAATAGGTGCGCGAAATAATTATGACACGTATGTTTGAGTTTATTATTTAATATGTTATAAAAACATCGTTATTTGAACCAAAATATGAATTGCGCACCTCAGTTGTGTGTGATCATCATGCGCGCAAAGGTGGACGCGCATAACTAGTTTAGTGACGGAGAAAGCGCTAGTTTAAATTTCTCTGGTTTTGGTTGGTTGGATGGCTGGTAAAAACAGAGTATATCTTCGATAATATTAGCAGAGTCATATAAAATGTTATTTAGTTATCTACTCGACGCATAATTCTCAGAACAATGATAGGCAATAGGCCTACCTGGTGTTATATCTTTTTCAAGTTTCAAGGTTTATTTGTCAAATGCACCGAACACAGCTAGGACGAGTTGCACGGAAGAACTTTTACAGGAATTGTTTAATAGATTAGGCAACTATTTTTTAGATAGCTGTAACATGGCGCTGCCTTAAAGATAAAACATATGTAATTTACCACATTTGATGAGAAAAGGTGTGTTGGGAAGCACTCTGCCAAAGGATGATTATTTGCATTTGACGCGGCCACATGAACTCCGTCGGTCCAGGTAGGCCATGTGATTCTGCTTGCTTTGCATCTCTGAAAATTGTGTTCTTTGGTTATCATTGGCTGCTGACATCATTTACTTTAAGCTAAGAGTGCAGGTTTATAATCACAGTTTATTTCTTTCATTTGCGTTTTGAAAATCCATCACTGGTGGCCATAATAATCGCAGGTTACGTTTGCGCGGTTAAATCTTATTTCTATGCGGGTGTTCACGATTGCAAACGGGCATTCATGTGCCAGGGGGTTACTGCAACATTTTGACAATGTTGGTTGTGGAGCAAATTATCAGACTACTGCAGATTTAGTTTATGCGCGAAAAGCCACGGATATCTTCATTTTTATATACAACAATGTCAATACCCTTTTCGAGTAATTGCCATTTATTTTTCAACAATGTTTTGAAGCAATTAAAAACATAAATAAAACACAAATAACAGAACAGGCTTAAGCATCATTAGATTTTGGGTTATGTTCAGGTAAAGTCAGATTCTGGAAGACCGAGGTTTATTGGATTAATTGGAATGACTTGAATATCTGACAGACCTTTAGCGGGTAATGTAGAGATGTAGCCCAATCATATTGAAGTAAAAAGCAATGGTTTAGAAACCCATTTCCAAAGGCACTGTAGCCTACACCACTCATAAGGTAAAATGCGAATTCCATTTTTGGCCAGCTATGTAAACTCTAACATTGATTGATCCCGCAAAAGGTGTTCAGTTGGTTATAGGCTATTCCTATTTGTTTTCCAGTGCCTCTTAATATGAAAGTAATCTAAAAGTAATTCAAAGTAATCGGATTACGTTACTGAGTTTGTGTAATCAAAAAGTTACATTACTGATTACAAATGTGGACAGTACGGATTACATTTAAAAAGTAACCTACCCAACCCTGAAAGTCATTCACGAATGGCTAATAAGCTGTTAAAACGGCCAGTGGCAAAAGCCATACAGTTCATAGATGCCATTTGTTGTGGAGGTAAACTTAATAAGAAACGTTACTCAATTTAACACAACGGTTAATTGTATCTAACGAAATATTCAAACTAGGTGTGATGTTAATGCGTGACAAAATTATATAATATCAAGACGCTATACCGACACCCAGCAAATGTATAGCTCTGTGGCGTAGTGGTGAAAGACAGCCTTTCACGTGGGCGACCTGGGTTTGAATCTTGGGAGGGCAACAACGGTCAACACTTCTTATTGCGGACCGGCTGAACTAGACTTGCCTGGTTTCTTGTTCCTACATTTCTGCTTCTTTTGACATGTTGCAACCCAGGTAGGAATTAAAAACTTTCAGGAAATGTGTTCTATCCATTTCCAAGAACTAGTGAAACCACGCTAAGCCGGCCTTCAGCAAGCCTGTGACTGGTTTTCTGAAAAATAACATCCCATAGAAATCTTAGGTAAGTTTCCAGACGGTTAAAGAGGGCAGACACGATTGGAGGTGAGGCCTTGCAAGACTAGTCTTAACCATACATGATGCATTTGAAAGGTATTCTGACCCCCTCACTTACATGTAAAAGCATTATTCTAAAATTGATTATATTGATTTTTCCGTATCAATCTCCACACAATACCCCATATTGAATGGAAAAACAAGCTCTTTAACCTCCTAAGACCTGAGCTTTGGTGCAGGAAGCCTAAAATGTCCACATGTGGACACCGGGTCTCAGGAGGTTAAATTTTTTGCAAATTAATAAAAATCATATTTACATTATTCAGATCCCTTTACTAAGTACTCTGCTGAAGCACCTTTGGCAGCAATTAGAGGCTCGAAACTTCTTGGGTATGACGCTACAAGCTTGGCAGGAATCTCCCATTGTTCTCTGCCAGATTGGCTGGGGAACATAACAGGCATTTTCAGTTCTCTCCAGAGATGTATGATAAGGTTTAAGTCGGGGCTCTGCCTGGGCCACTCAAGGACATTCAGACTTGTCCCGAAGCCACTTCAACATTGTCTTGGCTGCGTGCTGAGTGTCATTGACTTGTGGTAAGGTGAACCTTATCCCCAGTCTGAGGTCCTGAGTGCTCTACTCGGGTTTCAGCAAGGATCAGTCTGTACTTTGCTATGTTCATCTTTCCCTTGATCCTGACTAGTCCCATCCCACAGTATTATGGAGCCACCATCATGCTTCACCTTTTGGGATAATATTGGCCAGGTAATGAGCGGCACCTGGTTTCCTCCAGAAGTGATGTCTGGCATTCAGACCAAAGAGTTCAATTTTGGTTTCATAAGGGCAGAACATGAGAAACCTTTAGGTGCCTTTTGGCAAACTCCAAGCAGGCCATCTTGCCTTTTACTGAGTGGCTTCAGTCTGGGCAGTCTACCATAAACACCTGGAGTAAATGCCATAAATGGTGGAGTGCAGCAGAGATGGTTGTCTTTCTAGAAGGTTCTTCTATGTCCACACAGGAACTCTGGAGCTCTGTCAGAGTGACCATCGGGTTTTTGACCAAGGCCCTACGCCCCCGAATTCTCAGGTTGGCCAGGCAGCCAGCTCTTGGAAGAGTGTTGGTGGTTCCAAAATTCTTACATTTAAGAATGGAGGTCACTCTGTCCTTCGACTTCATGGCTTGGTTTTGGCACTGACATGCACTGTCAATTGTGGGACCTTAAATAGACAGGTGTTTGCCTTTACAAATCATGTCCAATCAATTGAACTTGCCACAGGTGGACACCAATCAAGTAGAAACGGATGTAGAAAGGATGATCAGTGGAAATAGGATGAACCTGAGCTCATTTTAAGTGTCAAAGCAAAGGGTCTGAATACTTATGTAAATGTGATCAGATTTCATGAAATTTGCAAAAATGCTAAAAAAAAAAAACCGTATTGCTTTGTCATTATAGGCTATTGCGTGTATATGAGCAAAACAATAAATTCAATCAAATTTAGAATAAAGCTGTAAAGTAACAAAATATGTTGAAAGTGGTTTGAATACTCAAATGTACTGTAGGTGTGTGGTAACATCATTCCAGGATCAAAAGACCTATCCAATGTGCTGATAGGTAAAGATTATTGATGTCCATGAGTCTGGGAGGGGTTACAAAGCCATTTCCAAACAATTTGAAGTTCTAACGGATCATCTGGCAATGTCCATAGGACAGGTCATTCCTCCAAATACCTCCACCAAAATGCCTCCACCAAATGTAAACTTCCAAGGGGGTGTTACAGACATCTTCACATTACTGTAAATATTACTTACACTATAACATGAGTAATGCTATGTTTGGTCTGAGTTTTACTCACTAGTTTATCCTCTTTATTCATGGCCTTCCTAGCCTCCACCTTCTCAATGTGCATGGCATGGAGCTCCCCAAAGTCACATTTACTCAAGTCAGTAATCAGCATCCTCTCCTTCAAGGTCATCTCCTGCTCAGAGAAAAGCAAAAACACATCAGAAACAGATTCATTTAGTCCAAGTAGGCCTAGCTTCTGCAACATAATTCAGGACGTGCATCCACGACACCCCACCCAAAAGTCTATTAAACACCGGATTACCAAACATCTGATGTATAAGATGGCTTTTATGACTATTTTATCAGTGATTTTATATTTTGTTTATTCTTTTCATTTTTTAATATATTTTTATATTCATTTTTATTATTTTAATTTAGTTATATTTTTAGTGTGCAAAGCACTGTAAATGTAATAGAAAAGCACTATACAAGCTATTATTATTTTGCTACATTTGCTAATGACTTGATTAATAGACAGGACAGACCATCACAGTCAAGTGAGTGAATGATAAACATGATGGACAGCCTCTTTTTTTGTGGTATACCACCCTCACCTTAAACCCATGAAGAGATCACCCAACAAACAGGTCACTCCAACAGGGTTGCCCTTTTATTCACAACTGATTTATTCAGTATTATTTTTTTGTGCAAAATGTCAGAACACCGACTACCTTCAAAGTGGCCTCCTACGGCTGATGAGTGCCTGTATGGTTACAGGGATTTCACACAACCATTTACAGAGCAGGCCTTCGCTCTGTCACTATGGCCACCTGATTCTGTCTCACACAGGCTGATCAATAAGACCACCAGGCAATGGAACCCACTTATACCACAAGTAGAACAGGAGAATGGAGGTAAAGAAAGGCTGAAAACAAAATAAACCGGAGGAAGTAAAAATCAAACATCTATAGAGGCCACTATAGAAAAGCCTTCCCTTTCAGTGCCAGCATGTGCAATAACCAGTTTAGGGCATTACTTCATACACTAAGATTTGAGTAAATTCCAACATAGACTGCATAACCCATTTGAGCAAGGGATCCATACACAGGTCAACATATCCAGAGGTAGGAATGTTTGTGTCTAGACTGATAGCAGTAAAAAAAAAAAAAAAAAAAAAAAAAAAAAAAAAAAAAAAAT
>JACXGI010000204.1:5363-54588 GCA_016801175.1 Esox masquinongy | reverse complement strand
TTAAGGCTTCATTTACTTTCAGAAACATTGCACAGTGCTTAGAAAAATTATGAAAAACCATTATACCATTAAATAGCAATCGAATAATAATTTGCACTACTAGTACTCTAGTACCTTCGCAGTTAAATACAACAGTTTACCTGACAGTTTTACTTTTAACTAGAGGTCATAATAGCCGATAGTGCAAACCATTCAATAGCTAGCATCAAATTTGTAGGAGTGAGATGGAAAGCCCTCCAGCGGTAATCTCAGGGTATACGCACAGACCACATGCCCTGCTTACCTTCAGGCAATGCTCAAACCCTATATGCCTAGCCTAACTCCTCTCTATGCAACTTCTGCACTATTGGCAGTCCCACCTCTAAAAAAGCTATTTGACCAGGAAGGAGATTGATGGTGTTTCATCAGCTGACCTCAACCCACTTGAAATGGTTTGGGATGAGTTGGACCGCAGACTTAAGGAAAAGCAGCTAACATATGCTCAGCATATGTTGGAACTCCTTCAAGACTGTTGGGAAAGCATTCCAGGTGACTACCTCATGAAACTGGTTGAGAGAATGCCAAGAGTGTGCAAAGCTGTCATCAAGGCAAAGGGGTGCTACTTGGACAAAACTACAAAATAAAATGCATTTTGATCAGTTAAACTTTTTTTTTGGCAACAACATGATTCCATACATGTTATTTCATAGTTTTGATGTCTTTGCTATTATTGTACAATGTGGAAAATAGAAAAAATAAAGAAATACCCTTGAATGAGTTGATTGTTTCCAAACTTTTGACCGGTACTGTATGTACATTAAATGGCAGAGAACGTTTTTTGATTTTGTCCATTACAGGGTATTGTGTGTAGGTTGCTGGCAACAACTATATAATTACCAATTAAATATATAAAAATTAGGAGAAAGTGAAGGGTTCTGAATACTTCCAGAAGGCTCTGTACCAGGGACGTCACTAGGCCCTCCTAAAATAGTAAATCCTCTTAAGTTCAAAATGTAAATGCACTGGAAAGCAATGGTACGTTTTGCTAATCAATATACCCTTTCAGCTAGCCTACTACCATTTTTTATAGAAATGTATGTTAAAAATTTTTTTGAGGTTTTAAAAATGTCATGTATGGAAAGTTGCAATTCATGAAATTCGACTTGCACGACAGACCAGATGCCATGTAATATCAAAGTGGTCAGTCTTTTTTTCTTTACTGGAATGCAAGTAATCTAGCGACAACTTTCTAGTAGACACTTCATTGATGACTTGATCAAATGATTACTCGGTACCAAGATGTTTTTCTATGAGATTAGTTAAGGTCAAATCTTCAGTTAACAGAACACAGTAGCAAAACTGTGTGTGTTTCACAGATTTGTGTTTGTTTGGGTTTGAAGTTAACATATTTCAAATGTATTCTGTTCAGAGGAAGGGAGATCCGGTTATTAAATGTTTCCTTTTTTTATTATGATCAAATTTTTTTATGAAATCATTCCGAGATGAATAGAATAGAGGTGAATGACACTGTTTTGAAATTATTCCGAGAAATTGCGTTTAAAAACAGAATATGTATGTAGATGTTCATTTACTATGAACTATAGGCCTAGTTGACAAGTATTTTGATATTTTGGACATTTTTGTGCCTTTGGTTGGTGTTGGATGGAGTGGGCTTTAATTTCTTTACTTGGATACATTTTAAGTCATTAGATCAGTGTCTAACAAACTATGAGACAGGTGTACCAACCTTGACCAAAAATAACTTTATTTTTGCTATTATGCTACTCTTAAAATCCATGATAAAATTTTTTAGGGGAGTATGCCCAGACCCCCCAAACCGAGGCTTAGCCCCCCTATCCATGAATTTCTATTGACATCCCTGCTCTGTACACCACTTACTGTTAACCTACAAAGCATTACATGGACTTCCTCCTCTTCTCTGTGAATTGGTCCTGACCTACATGTAGACTCTGGTCACAAGACGCAGGCCTCCTTACCGTACCTAAGGAGAATTTCTAAAACAGCTGGGGGCAGAGATTTCTCCCAAAAAGCTCCAGACTCCATCTCAACTTTTAAGCATTTAATAAAATACTTCAATAAGGTCTAAGCTTAAGTGTAGTCTGGGGGTTATGCTATTCACTGGGAAGACTGTCCTCTAGCCCAAATCCTGGGGAGGACGCCTCCTAGCCACTAGGTTACTGTGCACTAATTTCTTGTTGTCGTTTGCTCTTTGGGGTTTCTAGACTGGGTATATGTATAAGCACAGTGACAACTGATTTAAATAAGGGCTTTCTGAAATAAATGTGACTGATTCTTTTCATGAGCAAGGAATCCATATGTCCACATGTCAACATATTCAGAGGAAGGGGAGTTTAGCTGTAGATTAATAAACTAAAACAGGGAAAATTACAGCAGGTGCTAATCATTAGTAATACCAATGAACTATTTTTGCAACAGAAAACGTTTGATATTTTTCCTAATACAGTGTCCACACTGTCACAGCCCAGACATTGACGTGCCATTGTGGACACTTGGAGTCATTGACTTTCTCTCTAAGCATGATTGGCAGGCAGCGGGTGGGCGGAGACTGGGGGCAGTCAGGCGAGAAGAGGTTATAATAACAGTTTAATTGGATTTGTTCGTATGCAGCGAGCGACTTGTCTGGATTAGCGTGTCAATGCCGCAACACAAATCGTATTTTCAAGAGCATTGAGTACTAAGAAGCTCTAAATTAATTCTGCATGATACGCCCCGTGCCTGGTGAAGTGTGTACAGGACAACCCTATACAGCCATCTCCACACCAGTCTGCCTCACTGCATCTAGTTACCTCTGTACAGACACTCAACACATATCTACAGTTCAACACAAAATATAGTGGGTTGATGATCACGGTCTCACAATCAGAGCCACTGACGTAGATTAAAGAACAAGCTAAGAAAACAAATTAAAAGTTGTTCAGAGGGCTAGTCCTCCTCCACTTCCCACCTTCCTCCAGTCTTTGAAGAAGTTGTTGCGGAACACCTCTTTGGTGGTGTATTCATGGTCCAGCATCTGAGCGTAGAACAGAGCCACCTCCTCTGCAGCAAGGCTCAGCTTCACAACGTTACCTGGAGAACAAGCACAAATAACATCCATTAAAAGGTAAACATTAGCCCAGGGTATATTTCTGGGAAGCCACTTGATGCATGTCCTTAGGAGAAAAGTTATATGTTATAAAATAGTTTTGCACTCAGCTTTACTTGTCTTTTATTACCATCTGGTAAAAGGGTTCAAACTCTTGGAAAACGTTGTGTCAATTCACATTATTAATTTAGTAGTGGCAGGCTGCTAAACTGTCCTTGATGCTCCAAGAAAATGTGATTATTCTTTTATTTTGGGGACAAAGACGCACTCTTAAGATCAAAGTGACAATAACATGTCGTAAATAGACTGAAATAGTAAAACCTAGCGGCACAACTGGAAAAGCGGCTCTTTCAATTATTACACCATTCATTTCTTCAATAGGGAATTATTAGATCCAGTTCAAATAAGGTCTGTTTCTTGTAGGCTTACACCACCAAGCCATTTTCATAAGTGTGTAAATATTTATAGGACAAGCTTACTTACTATCCATATTGGCTAAGGATATTTTTTATTGAGCTAATTGAAGCAAATATATTGAAAAACTTCACCTTGTCCTCAAGATTTATACGGTTGTCAAAACGGCTAGCACGAGTAAGCCTAAACAAAATACAGGCATTATCTGAAGCGATTATAAAATTCCTTATGGAATAAATTAATGACTGAAACGCGCAAAGAACCAGTACCGCATTGTGCTGCTAGGCTTTATTGGGATTATGACGTCAATTATTTCAGTCTATTGAGTGAGCAGATGTGCAAATAAGAGCAAAACTCCTACTTCACAGATCATTCACCGGGGTGCATAGTCAGTAACCGAAATGGACACTTGTTCAAGACCAGACTACTCCTCAAAGTCAGGTCATCAGAGTAACATTTAAAACAATCAAATGATCAACTAAAGTCTCACGGAAAGCGACCACATTACAAACAAATCATCAAAATAAGAGTGACATTTGATTCTAGTATATTAAAAGCAGAGAGAGCAATGTATCCATCTCCCCAATAGATGGTGGTGAGATTCTGAGGTCTCTTTTGGACAAGGACAGATCACTTTTTGAAAACAGTGTGGAGGAGCTTGTCAATTTCCATGAGGTGATTGTGTGACTAGAATGCACCTTTAAGGTTACTAGCTAGTTGTTACCCTGGCTACTATTTATTTTTGATAAAACTATGATCCTGATATATCAATTAAACTCAGTCAGATGTCAAACTTATCATATTAATATGGAACGATGGAAATTATGTGGATGATGAAAAACAATTATTATATGTTCAAAGGACTTAAATTCCAGAGTACAAAGGAAAAGTGCAAGGACAAGTGTAAGGTAACGTAGGCTACATTTAGAGTGCAGGATTTCTTAATCTATGGGTCGGGCCCCACTTGGTATTGTAAACATATAGCCTGAAGCATGGGTATACTGTACAGCCGATATACTGCATCAGTTGGCCTGAAAGCACAAGCAAACCCGCAAAAATATAAATCCAAGGGAAAAAACTGATTCTAGTTTATGAGTAGCTGAAGATCCAAGAAACACTGACCTCTCAGAGATCATTTAAGAAACAGCTTTTGCAGCTTAGTCAGAACCAAATGTGCCATATCATCCGCACAGTTCCTCCAGGAGCTGGATCAGCAGGCCAGTCCAAACCCAGAGACGACCCAGCGAGGGAATTCAACAAACACAGGGATTCATACTGAAACTATGGTTCTCAATCAAAAGGTTTGATCCAGCCAGCCACATATCCCCAAGATGTTTGCCCTAAGTAAAGACACTGATCTTCCTTGGGCTGCAGTTGATCCATGCAAATCAATGCAGAGTCGAGAAACAATCTTCTGGGGTGAATGATGAAAGGGAAGGTTCTCCCTGGAGTGGTTTAGATAGGTGAGAATGTGTCAACAACATCCAACTTTCAAACTGACCCAGATAGAATGCCTGCAGAATAGAGGGGGCTTCATAGCTCATCTCTCTAAAACGATAGAAAAAACTACATATACTTACAGAGAAGGGCCATAGAGCTTGTCAAACCAGCAGGGCCCAGTTTTCCCAAAGTGTCTTGAGGTTACGTTACAAACCTTTCTAGGAGCTTTGTTAAATCTGAGTGGTTTCCCAAAGCGGTCTTTATTAAAGCAGCACTTGAAAAGCTTGTTATTTATAACTGCCCCAGACCACTCTCAGAACTATTAAGGATGTTGTTAGGTACAGTTTTGCTCTTCTCTGCGTCACTTGACATACAGAAGATCACTGCTAAACATTGAATAAATAGGTGATTATCGCTCACTGTGAAAACTGATTACAAATGTTCTTAATGTCTTTGTAATTGTTACAAACAGGTGATCCATAAACATGTTTCAGATGAAAACATAGGACTGACTTAAAGGAGTAATAAGTATGATTTTTACTGTAGTACTAGCATAAAAAAACAAGCAAAAATGACCAGTACGCATCTGCAGCTCATGTTTTAAGTGAATGTTTCAAATAATCTTTTTGTACAAAATTAATCTGAGTGACAGACATATTCCCTATTTAAACTTTGTTGGCGGTCCGTCTATCTGTCCCCATTGACTTTTTATCTCCGTATACTGGCTTCAGACACTCAGTACTATCCTTCCCGCCCTAAACCACCCTGGGCTCGCTAGTATACCGGTCTCGTTTGGTAAGGGAAGACGAGGAGGAGACAAGTTGCATTATTGTTTAGAGGCAGGATTCTACACAGTGCCTATTCAAAGTAGAATACAGACTGCAATGAAGGCTACTCTAGGTAGCTTTTTTGCTAATTGTAGGATGTCTGTAATCTTGGCCTTAATATATCTGATGATTTGTTAGGCTAAATATTTGCAGCCGTAGGAGAAAATATTTTAGGATCTGATCCATCTTTAAGCTTAAATAAATCTAAGCTTAAATCCCTTTGCTATAATAAAACCAGGCCCCGGGCTGTACTGACCATTGTAGTAGAAGTGGACGTTGTCTGGAAGAGGCTGGTACTCCGGGGGGAAATAGGGACCCTTGTGCTCCAGAAACTTCCACTTGACCCCATCTTCATACTTCGCCTCCTCCCACCTTAGGGACAAGAGCATGTTTGAAAAGAATAATGTGTGTACATATCCTGCACATACATTCAGTATAGACCACTGGTTTTGAAAGACTGGGTCTTAACCCAAGGGTGGGTCGTGTGAAGGTGAAACTGAGTCGCAAACAGGCCCAGTTCCACAGGGAGGCAAAACTTGGCATTGCCACAGCAAATTGAATTTGTAGGAGGAAGTTAAACGCAAACTCAAGGTAGAGCTTGGAAAACACAAATGAAATGAGAAAGGGTGCCACATGGCATTGGTTTAATTTAATGGTGACCGACAAATTGAAATAACATGTGGCCATAAGGAAAGCAAAAGGGAACGAGCATCAAGGACGCAGTGGCCAGCCTGCAACAGGAGCGGACCCAGGCAGCAAAACAGGACACGGTTCTCTTTCCCAGCCTGCAACAGGAGCAGACCCAGGCAGCAAAAAAGGACATGGTTCTCTTTCCCAGCCTGCAACAGGAGCAGACCCAGTGAAACAGGACACAGTTCTCTCCCATTACATTAACACACCAAAGTCAAATCAGAAATCACAATAGTTGATATCACAACACTTGTCACCCAAGTTCAGTCGGTGAAATTTGGATTATTTAACTGTAATTGTCGCCAAGGTTTAGCGGGTGATGATAGGACTGGAGTTGGACATAGGAGAGTTAGGAAGGCATAAGAGTTTTTATTAACCTACTTCTTCAAATTCTTAATGTTGTAATGTTAGAAAATAACATTATATTTAATTTCCAAAGTAAACATGCCACTGTGCCAAAATGTTTTATGTTATGGACAGCCATGCATGAGAAAAAAGATTTAGGGACACCCTGCCCAGATAAAGAATACACCCATGATAATAACCAAATTATCATACGCAAGGTTTATTGACCAAGTTTAAATTTCATTTTTTGTGTATTAAATATTGAATTGCCAGAATCACTACGAAAATTCAGACGCAATTAAATCAGTGTTTCTCAACCCTGCTCCTGGGCTCCCTCCTGCCCTGCGTGTTTTAGATCTCTCCCTACTCTGTCACACCTGATTCAAATGATCAGCTCATTATCAAGTCCTTCATGAGCTATGAGGTATGTTAGGGCAGGGAGAGATCTAAAACATGCAGGGCAGGGGGGCATCCAGGAGCAGGGTTCAGAAACACTGGATTAAATGGACCACAACTCCGCAGTCTTCTCATGCGATACACTTAGGCATGCTGTCTCTCCAAGTTTAAGCGCAGTTCAAAGAGTGGAATTTTTCACTCAGACAAAGAACAAAAATATACCAAACTCCGCACCTGAAATGCAAGTTGCACACCTGATTGGTCTGTAAGGAAAACAAAGCAGGCATTAATCCTAAATTAATATTTGGAACAAAAATTCCATTGACCTAAACTTGGTGATTTTGATGGTGTCCCACTGTTCTAATTAATAAGAAACAGGTCTGATAAAAGTATGTGTACACCTACAAAAAGAAAAAGGAATACCATATATTTTCAGAACAGCCATTTTGTTTGTTATTTGTGTCAAGAAGGTTTGTCATTTTTTCAAGTCATTCCACTACAGGTGTGCGATTAGTTCTTTTTTTATAACAAAGTTGGTTGAAATTAAAAAGAAATTGAAAACTAAACACTGCTGTAGAAAAAACAAATCCCACCATCTCCAGCGTTGCTGCTCCTCCTCCTCTTTCTTTTTGATCTTCAATGCTTTTCCTGCCGCAATCTCTTCCTTTGACTTCTTCTTCTTTGTAGTAACTGGACACACCCCCTCCTCTTCCTTTGACTTCTTCTTTGCAGTAACTGGACATTCCCCCTCCTCTTCCTTTGGCTTCTGGGAGATTAAGACAGCACCACAAAAACAGTCAGTCAGCCCTGGTGTATAACCCTTCCCAAAACATGTTTCACAGCATTTATACAAAAGCAAGCTTTCATTAATTTCAGCTGTCTGAGCCTTAAGCTCCAAGCCCTAATGCAGTAATGTTTGTGAATATGATTAAAAGTAAGATGTCAGCTGGGTTGGGAGTAGGACAGCTGAACATTCCTGTTAATAACAGTAAAAAAGGGAAAAAACGATGCAACTACATGAACAACTTAAAACTAGAACATCTACCGGCTCCTCTGTCTACCTTCATCTTCCGGCTCTTCTCCTTTGCCCCTGAGCTGGCCTCATCCTCCTCTTTCAAGTTATTCATTTTGAACCTGAGGGCAGCAAATAAATTATAAGTACAGAAGCATGTCACAAAAGCATTAACCACCTTAAACAGGCAATGGGTTCCCCAGAAATAATCCTTTTGTTGTAGCCCAAGACAAGCATACCTGACTCAAATAAAATTCAAGACCTCAGTGATTAGAATCAAGTGATTTCGTCAGGAGGTAAACTAAACCATGTGTGTTGAGGTTAGTTGAGGACTGGAGTAAGATCAACTGATGGCTTTAATAAGGACAAGCACTCACGTGGAGGTTGCTGTGAAACATGAGGGACCTTCTATGGGGTCCTCCTGTCTTTTCCTCTTTTTCCCCCTTTTATTAGGCACAAAGTCTCCATCTTCAGGCTCATCTTTAACAGCAGAGTGAAACCTGATGACAGCAATACAAATAAGAGGCTCTGAACAATAACAAATGAAATCACACAACAAGCTGTTTTGAAAGCTGAACCAAATTCGGCTGAGGACCCCTTTTACTTTCCACTAAGTCCTGGCTATCCAGAGTAATACCTGAATCAAAAAGTACACAATGATAATTCATTGACCACATGCTAATGACATAATTACAGTGAATACGCATCAATTATGGAAAAAGGCCTGTTGATAATTGCGTAATTATGGCAATTAGAAATAATAATAATTACAAGCTTACATTTCCCTGCAGTTTCACTTGGAAGCGGAAAGGAAGTAGACCAAATTAATAAATCAACACATTACAATCACCAATGCCACTAAATTACAGTAGTGCATAATATCACATGGTTGGATGGAAATTAAAGAGAAAATAGGCCCATTTCCTTTTCACCTATTCTAGCATATCTTCATCTTCTCTTTGTCCCTTTATATGGGAAATAATTAATGAGATTCAAATAGTTTACAACAACACAACAAATTAGCCTTTATTATACGTAACATGGGAAACTGGAAAGTTAGTTTATAAATAAAATGTCTTAATATCTTCAAACATCTAAATGTGGGCCTCATTCATCTATATTATTATTATTGAAAGGTAATCTTATCATTCTTTGCAATCCCCAAGTTAAACTTCAGTGTGATGATTAAGAAAATGCCACATACTGCCAATTGGTTTGTCTTTGAAGCAACCTAGGTAAATCTGAGACATTCACTTTGTCAGTGTGACTAGACAGCAACACATAAAAAAACAATACTGCCAAGCCTGTAATCTGTGGTGGAGTGTACAATACAAACCCAGGGCCAAACAACACCTTTTAAATCTTGCCTAAACCTCCACCATTCATTCCTACACAACACAACAAATTCTCATTTACTGCTTTTCTGACATTTTTCATCCATACAGCAAAAATAAATACAAAATCCTGGGAGACAGCCAACACCCTTAAAAATTGGAATGGATCCTGTCCAGACTTATGGACATCCGAATCATAATTAAATTCCATTACCATCAGAGCTAAGGGGGGGTGGCAGCTTAAAACATTAACATTTTAAAACTAATTTCCAATGGCAGCATCAAGGAGATGCTGTGAAACTTTCTGAAAGATATGAAGCCACTCAACTGCAATGAAAATGCTATGTGAGTAGAGGCGTGACAATTAGCCTCGCTGGCCTATCATTAATAAGGCGCCGTCTCAGGGGAAAATGCCCACCTCACATCGTCATCAAAGCTCTCCACGCTCTTGCTTTTGACAGCCTTGGCCTAATACAGAGGGAAAATAGAAAATGGTGTCAAAACTCCTCATTATCATTTGCATTTTGCACCGTAATGTAATCAGACTGCAGGAAATCTAAAAGTACAGTGTTACCCAATGGTAGTTTCCCTCATATTAATACATAATGAATGGCTAAAGCCTTGTTCAATCTGGACAGGCAACAAAACACGTTATTGGATATTTCAAACCACATTTATACATGACTGAGAAATCTAATTAAAAATTGATTCCTGGCCAGGCCATTTGAAAAGTCAAACAGATTTATTTGCTATTAAGTGCTTTGTTTTGGAGGGGTTAGAGAGCTATTTGTAGATTGCCACTTACCATGTTAACAGCTGGTTGACATGTGGTAGCTAACTAGCTTGTACACCAAGCCTAACTAGCGGCAGGCTACTAGGGTACAAGTTGACTGTTGTAGCTAGCCAAAAAGGACAACTTGAAAGTTGAGCATCTCATACTTAGACATTAAATGTGCAATTATAAAATGATTTTGAACATTCAAAGTGACTGGGAAGCCGTCACGGCAGGTGTTCATCACCGGAGAAAAGAACGTCTGGGTGATACGAAGCATGAGCACCGTCAGCACCAATCAGCTTACACCACTCCACACCCATCATTACTATTAAAACTAGAATGTCAGTAACTGACTGCTGTCTGAACACCCAAATTAAATGGGGTCCTTTATATCTTCCTGATTGGAATGTCAGTAATTTAAAACAGATTTGAGCAATAAAAAGCTTAAATAATTTACTGTGTAAATTGCACCACATAAGTAACAAAGGGCTGCCAGTACTTATAAATAATGTAACAATTAATTGTGAAAATGTTTGTATGTGAAAACCCCTTTCCTTATGTTGACATTGATACAGTATGATGATACAGACCTTGGGAACCAGCCCAAGCACCCAGTACATCCATTACTATCGAACTTGGGGTGCTTCTTGAGTATTATGGGTTTTACACAGAGACAGGCTGAAAGCACAGGTTTAGAAGATGCAACCTGGAGTCACATTCATCAGGAAAAATTAACAGTATAAGTTGTTACAGAATCAATGGTGGTTGTGATTTACTGCTGCTGCTGCTACTACTACTACTACAGCTACTACTGCTACAGCTACAACAGCTACTACTGCTGGCAGAACAAGGTTTCTACTATTACTATCAGGTCCCTACAAACTATTACAATCCGTATTGTATGACGTAAAATGACTTTTTTTTTTACCTTTTTCACGACTCTTTCGGCCCGCTCAGACTTCTCTTTGGGTTTAGTCTTCTCCTTGCATTTTGTACTGTCAGGCATCCGGGTGGATGGATAAGGAGAAAAAGGGTTAACAGCTGTATCAGAATTCCCACCACAGAGTTCCAACCTCCACCTAAAATCCAGCCTGCCATGAAATGTCATCAGGGCCAGTTACAGAATGCTGCTGCCAGTCATGCTTACAGGTGTCTATTCTTCTTTTCCTCCCATTAATTACACACGCCAGTGACGGATGACGCTGGATTAATTTGTCTGCTCATATAATGCATGAAATATCAAGGTGAATTAATTTATTCATATAAAGATGGAGTACCCTCTATGTAATGAACGCAAGCACCCATCCACTTAGCGTTCATAGATTTACAATTTCTAGTGCAGCTTGTTGGTTTGCAGGTCTAATTTGCCAAAAAATAAGTGTAACACGAAAGGCGTGTCTGTACCGCAGATAGAGTATAACAATGGGTAGATATTGACTGAGCTGTTGTAGCTAACTGTAGTTCAGACATATAGCAGTCAGGATTTATTTTTAGGTTGGATGAAGAAGGTTGACTGGCTATCTGCATGTAAACACCAACCAGAGTCTTTTTTTTTTCCAAGTTAAAAAAGTATAACTGTGCAATATAGCCAAGAATATTCTTAGGTCTTAGAAAACATTGTCTCCCTGTAACAGAAAAGGTGTAAATTAGGTACTAAATGTGTGAAATCAATAAGTCACAATAGATACGCTCTTCAGCTAAAACGACTTAAACATCTCAAGAGTGAAAGACAGATGGCTGTCTCATGCCTGTCCTTGGCTAACAACCACTTACAGTTGAGCCATAACATGACACACAACATAACCAGCTTTGCAAACTAAATAGCCTAATGTCAAAATATGTTGGCATATTACAGAGCATATGCTCTTTTGCTAACTGGAACTTTCCAGGCAAGATATCTTCAATTGCTTGTACATTATTAAACATTTTATTCTTACTACATTGTGTTCATAACAACAGTACATCAAATAGTTGCCCAAGGTATTTTGACAAAGTCTGTAAAGAAGGCTAATGCTATTCTCTCAGTGGCTCGATTCTGAACCATAGCCGCGTCCCCCACCGGTCTAATACTCAAATAGCTGATACTGAGACATTGTATTTCACCGTCAGCCTTTAGCTTGTGACCAGTGTTGCCAGATTTGATTGTTAATATATTACAGATAAAATCCGTCCAAATACAGTACACGAAGTACCTACGCAAAAAAAAATTTCTATACAACTATTTCTACAAGTTTCAAGTTTTATTTGTCAAATGCACCGAACACAGCATCGTCCTGCACAATGAAATTCCTGTAACATGGCACCCGACAATTACATAGTGAGTTAAAAAGAGTATATAAGCAAAAATATAGCTAGACAGAAAATAACAATAAAATAAAGCAACAACATACATAACACTGTACACTAGCAGCAGTTAAAAAAAAAGTACTGTAAACTAGCAGCAATCTGGGTAGTATTATTGATATAGCAGCAGTCTGGGTAATATTTGAACATTTAGATATGGCAAGAGTGGCAGTAATATACATAACAGTGAAAACTAGCAGCAATTGATAGAGTTATTGAATATTATAGATACATATGAGTGCAATACGCTTATGAATGGGGGCATAGCACACTACAACTACATAGTGAGAATTTAAGAAAAAAAATCACACAGCAAAAATATAGCAAGGGGATAAAGCAATAATATACATAACACTGTACATTGCAGCAGTTTAAAGAGTACTGTGAACTAGCAGCAATATTGGTAGTAATTGCAAATCAACCCACCCAAGCCCATTTTTGCCCACACTGTCATTAAAATAGCCTAACTGGGCAGAGAACTTACCCATCTGGCAACACTGCATGTGACTAACATTAACATATAGCTACAACCTCAACTACAGAAACATCTCCTTAATAGTTATTGGATATTCAGTCGTTCCATAGGCTCGGAAGAAAAATAAACTTAACATATATGCGGCTCTGCACAAACATATAATAGGGCTGTCAAAATGTTCCTACAACAATATTTGAATATTCACATTGAAATGCGTTTTAAAAATATATTTCAAACTGAGTTCAGTGTTATGCCCTTTGTGACCAGTAGTAGGCAATGTTATGCAACATAATGCAAAGTCCCGTATAACAACGATAAACACATTAGTATCAACGTTGTGGCACCTGTTAAGCCTACATATAATTTGTCTAAGTGCTTCAAATGTACCTCATGTGGTGGCATTCTGTCATGCTATGGATCAACAGGCTGAAAAAGGAGAATAGGCTATACAGAAAGTAAAGTGCATTTGTATAAACAAGTGTAATTGCATTTGTGGAATTCAATCTTTGTCCCACTCAATCTGGCCTGGTCTAGCGCTTTACCAAATTCGCTTTCTATTAGTTGTCTGACAGAAATAATAGCATATCAACTTGTTCAATGTCAAGTGCAGCTGAGTTCCGATTTACAATGTGTCCGGCTGTGGAAAAAAGTATTCTGTCAGACGGGGTTGTTTGGCAGCGGACTCAAAACTCTTTTGACATTGTGTGCGCTGAGCTCCGTAGGCTACTGTTGAATGATTGCTAAGTTCCACATTACATACAGACGGGTGACAAATTACAGGAAATACCTTTGTAATGAGGTGTTTATGCACTGCAAACCTAATATCCCTCTCTGTAGTTCTCAACAGACTGTTCTTGCTAACACAGTCAGAGCACGTCCTGAACTGACATTCGCGGCCACCTGGGAAGGGGTCGCCATTTTGTTTTTCCTTACATTTTGCAGTAATGCTGAAGCGTCACGGTAATCGAATGTGAGCTTCTGACCACAACTTCCGACCCTATTACATGATGTCTGTCCCATAGATCTAAATGCAGATCTAACTTTAGTCAATGTTCCTATTGAAACACTAGGCAGGTGAACTGTCTTTCTGACAAACTCCTGCCATCCGTGCCCCAATAATGAACCCTCTTGCAAAGTCACTTTTAGAATCTTTCCATCTTGATCCAAAATCAACAGCGCCTGCTCAGCATTTTTATACACGTGAGCATGACAGGATGTTAATTGCTAAATCGTATCATGCAGTGAACCTGTATGGAAGCATGTGCATTTGTTATGTTCTTCCACTCATCTATTCAGGGTTTTCCTTTAAATTTGTCACCCGACTATATCTTAAAAACAGATGTGGCTTTTCTTTCTATAACCCCATCCACTGCCCAGAAACCAGATCGCAACATCACCAAATAACATGAATCATCGCTACAGTTAAATTTCAAACCAGGGTTGCGCTGTTGAAACGAAGCGGCTGTTGGCTTCTCGTTTCATTGTCAGCTCACGAAACACTCAGGCCTGACCAAAAACACGGAGGTAAAATTGGTTTTATATTCGCACATTCAACAGACATTCGCCAATAGCCATTTCCAGCTTTGAAAATCAATAACCTATTAATTGATTGACATATACACATCAAACACGTCTGATTTACTCTATAAATGCCTGACATAAATTTACAACCGTTGTTTTCAATAGAAATTCTACTTAGTATTTAGTAGAAGGAATCAAACGCTGTTTGATGTGTATATATGTCAATCAATGAATAGGTTGTTGATTATCAAAGTTGTAAATGGCTATTGGCGAATGTCTGTTGAATGTTCAAAGTGCTAATATAAAACCTATTTTACCTCCGTACCAAAAACAGCCCGACGCTCTCAGCGACGTTAATTGAGGACTTGATACGAGCGGTGGAATGAATGATGTTAGCCCAACCTGGTTAGCTAATCTGGAAGTAGAAGCTGCAAACTGCCTAGACAGCCAAGGCCTGTCCCTAACTAAGATGTAAACTTTATGCAACACTGTGACGTGATAAGACTAGGGGGTTAGGGCACGAGCCCATAAAATGTCGAAGTCCAGATAACGCCACTTTCAAAACCCGCATGGCAGGTAGAGATAATATACTTACCTTTGCTGACGATAAACGTGTTTCGCCAAGCAACCATACATTTTTTAATCGTCTTTCTTCTGAACTTATGGAACAACGCGCAAATACGGGTGTCCACAACTGTATGTCAAATAACAAGTACATTAAGGTTGAAGCCAACATGTGCTCGTCACTTTAGACTAACCTTTTCTTCCGCGCATCTCCACTACTAGAGCCTTCTTTCTCATCACCAACCATTCTCTGTCTGGGTGTTAATGCTTGGCCTTGAACCTTCGTTTTGGCTTTACCATCCTTCCCTCTGCCCATCTCACACAGCGTCGCCCTATAAAATACAGACTGATTAGCAAGCTAGTGTTAGCTGGCTCCACAAAAATAGCCAGGTTGGTTAGCGACCTGAACATCAGATTTCCTAAATTTGATGCGATTTGTTCTGAACAAAACTGACACACCTGTAAGCTTACACGGGTTAGTTTGTACCCTTTTATTTTTCCAGAAAGTTAGTTATTGTAGTACAGTAAAGTTGTCTGTCAATATTAATAACTAGCTACTGTACACCCAGCTAGCTTGTTGTGTCAAGGTAACAGAGTCCGTCTAATTAACTGATATTTGTTTGATTAGCCGGTGATTTCAATGATCCACATGCTTACCACTTCGCCTGCAAAACAAAAAAAGCGTCGCTGGCACTGATTACTTTTTAAACGGCTGGCTAAATACGTCTGATGTATGACTGCGGCAACGACAGATATAATCGCTTCGGCGCGTCCAAGGCGATCGATTTTAACCGGATATCTCAGAAACGTTGGTCGCGGCTTTTCAAATTGAAATAGACCGAGTCATAATTCCCATGAAACCTAGCGGCAAAACATGAAAGCAAGCTGCTCTTGGCATTATTATACCATTCAATTCTCCGTAGGGGATTTTTATATCCACTTCAAATAAGGTTTGTTTCCTGTTGGTTTATACCAACATTTCGTTTTGATAACTGGAAATATCACCTTTTCCCTAAAACATCGTTCCAGGCAGTAAAATGTACATCACCACTAAACATGTAAAAAAAATAGTTCACAGCCCAAGTCTTAAAATTTTTTCATCACTTGCTGCGGGATAATGTTTGCTTAACATGTGTACACCATTCATTGTGGTACATTCATTTGCCCCTTTTTCCTAATCTATGCATTTGTATTAATCTCTAACTTAGGTAAAAGCTCGTTGGTCTACATTTCCTTCAGATTCACATCCTAACCGCCAATAATCCTTAAATAATATATTTTTTAATCTAAAACGTTTGACTGTAACCTTAATTGTTCACATGTGTATTCCAGTTGTAAGGTAATTGTGTCCAGTTTCTTTAATCTGTATAAAATGTGAGCTTCCAAAGCAAAGGGGCGAAGTACTTAATTCAAGCAACATATTTTCTTGCGAATATTTTCCAATAAACACCAGCGTCACCTAACAATAATAGATTTTTTCAGTTTTACATTTAGATATCAGACAGAATTTCTATGTATGATTTATTAATGCACTAATATGATAGAGCTGGTCAGGGGTCTGAATAACTTTGCAAGGCATTGTAAATACAAATGTATGAGAGTGTAAGATAATGTAGTATGATCCACGAGAAAAATAAAAAATACAGTTGCCAAATTTATAAGTATATCTAGATTCAGGGAAATGAAAGTCAAGTCTTTTTCATTTATCAAATGCACTGAATAACAGCGTCATTCTGAACAATTAAATTCTTGTGACATGGCAAACAACATCTACGCAGTAGGAATTAAGAAATATATAAAGCAAAAATATACAGTTGTGCTCATAAGTTTGCATACCCCGGCAGACTGAGATTTTGGCATTGATTTTGAAAATATGACTGATCATGCAAAAAAAAACTGTCTTATTTAAGGATAGTGATCATATAAAGCCATTTACTATCACATAGTTGTTTGGCTCCTTTTTAAATCATAATGATATCAGAAATCACCCAAAAGTTTGCATACCCTTGAATGTTTGGCCTTGTTACGGAGACACAAGGTGACACACACAGGTGAAAATGGCAATTAATGGCAAATTAATTTCCCACAGCTGTGGCTTTTTAAATTGCAATTAGTGTCTGTGCATAAAAAGTCAATGAGTTTGTTAGCTCTCACGTGGATGCACTGAACAGGCTAGATACTGAGCAGAAAAGAACTATCAAAATACCTGTGTAACAAGGTAATTGAACTTTATAAAGATGGAAAAGGATAAAAAATGCCAGTCAGTAGTGTTCCATCACTTAAGAAGTGGATAATTCAGGGATATCTTTATACCAAGCTGTTACAAACCCTGTGGCTCTAGCAGTCTAGGGTGGATGGTACAGAGACCCGTAACATAACTCATGCAAATTAGTGTAGTATAAAGGCAGTGAGAACAAACGACAGACAACCAAAGCTACCGTCAAACATAAAACATTTATTATAAACCCACGGTAAAGGGGTTAGGGAAAAGGGGCTGAGCTGGACCCAAGAAATGAAATATAGTCCAAACACCCCTAAACTGAACTTGCCTGCCTCAAGAACCGCTTAGCTGACTACTAACCAATACAAAAATACAGTGGGTGGTCCGCTCAGGTCTAACTAGTGCTTTTAGACAAAGGTTTCCTACGGGTTGTGTATGCCCAAGGGCAACTTGCTAAAAAAAAAAAACTTTTCCCAGGGACACAGGGAGAAACAAAATACATAGATTGAACAAGGACTACACAGCAAACAATTGACCAGACAACACCAAACAAAACACCACAGCAATCCATACTCAGATGAAACAGGACAAAGTGAGATGTATGTGCTAAACTAAGTGATGTATGAATGAACGAAGTGTCAGTCTATCAAAAAGGGTATGTATCTCAAGAGTGTCTATGTCCATGTGGGGTAAAGCAAAAGAGTCTTTCTGGGAGAGCCAACTGACTGGGTTTTTAAACCAGGGGATGTGTGATGTGATTGGGTACAGGAAAAAAGGAACAGGTGGTGCAATTAGGAGGAGTGTCCACTGATTGGTCCACCTCAGCAGTCAGGCGATGCACTCATGACTGCCAGGTTGGAAACACCAACGAGCACAATCAGGAACATAAGGGACACCTGGGGAAAAGGCAGAAGGGGAAAAACACAAACGCACATACAGGGTACCTGCATGCGTAACACAAGCCAAGGTCAGGTGGACCAAGAAAGATTTCAGCCAAAACTACCAGAAGAATTGTTCGGGATACAAAGAAAAATTAGCTGCATGGTCGAATTGCCAGAAAGAAGCCTTTACTGCTCCAAGTCCACACAAAAGCCCAGTTACAATATGCCCGACAACACCTTGACACGCCTCACAGCTTCTGGCACACTGTAATTTGGAGTGCCAAGACCAAAATAAAGCTTTACGTTCACAACCATAAGCGCTATGTTTGGAGAGGGGTCAACAAGGCTTATAGTGAACAGAATACCATCCCCACTGTGAAGCATGGTGGTGGCTCACTGATGTTTTGGGTGGGGGGTGAGCTCTAAAGGCACAGGGAATCTTGTGAAAATTGATGGCAAGATGAATGCAGCATGTTATCAGAAATTACTGGCAGACAATTTGCCAGTAATTTCTGCACGCTGTCATTGATGCTAAAGGGGGTAACACACAGTATTAAGAACTAAGGGTATGCAGACTTTTGAACAGGGGTCAGTTAATTTTTCTCTTTGTTGCCATGTTTTGTTTTATGATTGTGCCATTCTGTTATGACCTACAGTTGAATGTGAATCCCATAAGAAATAAAAGACATGTGTTTTGCCTGCTCAATCATGTTCTTTACAAATGGTACATATTACCAATTCTCCAAGGGTATGCAAACTTTTGAGCACAACTGTACATAACAATGTAAACTAGCAGCAATTTTAAAAAATATAGAATGGGGAATATGAACAGTATGGGTAGAACTATTGAATACTATAATGTAAGTGTAATATGCCTATGAATGGTACATAAAAATATTGTAATGTACATGGAAAGACATCAGAGCATTTGGAATGAGTTTGAGTGCATTACAAAGCAGCTATTTTGTTGTGTTGTTAGCATAGTGCTATTAGTATCATCAATCGAGGGAAGAAGCCACCATTCCAAGGGGAGATCAATGCCTAGGTTAAGAGACCAAGGGAGAGAAACAGCACAGAGTGACAGGAGGTCACAAGTGCTCCAACCCACAAAGAGTGTGCCACCGTCAACCAAAATGCAGAAAGCGTCCCACCATAACTGTCGATACACACCTCCACTATCCCATCGTCGGACCTGACCAAGCATCGAAAGCTCTACCATCCCCCACTCCATAAGGAAGGTGTCCTTGAAACAAAGTGCAACGTGAAACTCAAAGGCCAAAGAAGCCCCCTGTAAAATCAGCACAGCATGGGCAAGCACCCGTAGGTGCGAGGGGGACACCTAGAGAAGACCAATGAAGGTGGTGTGATGAGATCAGACGTACAGCCAGTAGCATAGCTGAACCGGTCACATCCACGATAGCCAAATGGGACAACGGCCACTATGGGAGCCATCAATCACAGGAAACAAGTTCAAAGTTCAAAGGTTTATTTGTCATTTGCAATAATAAGTTACGGCAATGAAATGCTTGGTTTTCCAAATGGGACAACGGCCACTATGGGAGCCATCAATCACAGGAAGCAAAGGCAGGCATGAAAGCGCACCGGCATTACAAACCAAATTAGGAAAGGGAACAGAAAACTACAAACCAACTGTGAACGGACAAGAACGTATGGCCGAGAACCAACGTCAACTCGAGACCCAAAACTAAACCCATAGGGACAGAATCAGGAAGCTCAAAACCAGAGTCACTCCGAACCCCAGAGAGAGTGAATGAGTAAGAGAAACAGAGCAGCGTGCACTGCCACCTGCAAGCATGAGCCCGCCACAACCAGCCAATTGCCCAAACAAACGAGCATTCAGATCCCACTAAGCCCCAATGGAGCTGAGCTCCCCCGACCAGAGCGTGAAGGTAGGGAGAGGCTGAAAAAGGAGGACAAGGAAACAACACAACCAAAGACACATCATGCTTGTGGGCTGAAGCAAAACACAGAAGCAATATCCTCCAAACCGATGTAAACCAAATCTGTGGGCTGAAGCGGAAAAAGGTACCATGAGCAGCCGGAACTAAAATAGCTGTCACATCAATCACCAACCAGAGCCTCCGCCAGAAGTGCAACAGACATTGCCAGTGGCCGCAGTAGTGAAGCGATCACCACTCTCAGAATGGGAACGACAGAACCAGACACGGATGAAATCTGCAGAAGCACATCACCGTGGGAATGCAAGGCCATGGGCAGGATGGGAGGAAGGAGCTTCTGTGTTTAAGAGGTCACAGTGGAGCCAGGGATGAGCAAGTCCCATGCCAGGTGCAAAGAAATGCAGAGGAGCGTTGGCACCACAAATGACGAAACAAATGCCAACCACTCATGCGGTGACAGAAGTCCAACACCTCAATCACCAACCACAGATGTAGTCAGGTACATCTCTAACAACAACTCCCAGCAGTTGAGACAGAACAAAATCAAAGAAAAGGCAAAAATGACCCGCTGACACAGACGAGCCAGCAGAGTGGCTAAATGGAGATGCAGAGGAACCCACATCAGAAATTCAGGGGGAAACCTCTCCATCCCTCGACCACAAGTCAAAGGAATAAGACAAGACTGAGGGAGATCACTGATCAATCAAATTTATTTATAAAGCCCTTTTTACATCAGCAGTTGTCACAGTGCTTTTACAAAACACCCAGCCTGAAACCCCAAGGAGCAAGCAACAACAATGTTGAAGCTCAGTGGCTAGGAAAAATTGCCTAAGAGGGGCCGAAATTTAGGAAGAAACCTAGAGAGGAACCAGGCTCGGAGGGGTGACTAGTCCTCTTCTGGTTGTAATAATAAGTTATAATAATTAGTAAATGCATTTAGTCTATAAAACCTAATCCAGGTCAGAAGCATGACCAGATGGACAAGGACAGGTTCAACTGTGTGGTGGGGGGGCTGTGTGGATGGTTATCAGACTGGCAGCTGGAATCGTCAGGTATAGTCTTGATCTGCAACACAGCCGACTCATGCATTGGCAAAACCTGGGCCCAGCACAAAGGCATTCCACGGCGCATACATGCCCGGATTGCTCACTCCCTCTTCACTCGCACCCCTAATGAGCATGGCCGTAGCAACCAATGCAAAGCCAAAGAACAAATTGGCAGAAATGTACCTGGCCAAAAATGCCGTTAGTCAGACTCACGGAAACGCGACGAGACAACCAAAAGCCATACAGAAATAAAAGGCATGCTACAAACTCCGGGAGCACCAACAACCCTAGGAGGAATGACATCAGTGGAATATGAACCCTGCCAAATGTAAACGAGTGGTATCTGTAAACAAGCCACAGGACCCAGCCACAGAAACGGCACAGGGTTCAAAGGCAGCCACCGAAAACTCTGTCCAACCAGAGAAACCTAAATCGGTAACTAGCACACGTCCAGCCAAGCCTCCATCTGCTGCAAGCTACAAAAGCAGATGGAGCAGACAAACCGAGCCCAGCAGAGAAGCCCATGACGGACAACAAGCTCTGCAGAAGAACAAACACACAGACAAGAGAGGCCAGATGCAGCAGGCGATTGAAATCACACAAACTGAGACGGCCCAGAACAGCAAAAGCACATTCTGAGCCAAACACACCAGACACACCCCAAGTGAGTCATTCAACGCAGAGCAAAACCACCACAATCGAGGTCTAGACAGGGAACACAACTACATGGAGCAGAGAAAGGCACAGAGTCGGTCTCCGGACAGACACAGAATATGGAACACAACCGCACAGTGACAAGGTACAATGAACAATTCCCAGAGGGAATGTAACCAGAGTGCTAATTAAACAATGACAGTTGGGGGGGGGTCAACTTTTTGTCCAGGGCGTGAAGGTAACCCAGTGCAGCACAGGCGCATGCTTCAGAGAACTGAAGTCTTACAATCCTTACAGTATCTTGCTTGTTTAACATAATGTCTGCAGTCTGTAGCTGATGATAAATCAAATCCATTACACCAGCTCATGGGGCACGAACCACTGACAGCAAGTCAGACCAACGCACACTACAACAGTAGACCATCATTTCTACTCAAACACAAACCCACACAATACCAGACCCAAAGACACTATCAACATGCCAAAGAGGTAGGCAGATGTGTTACTACCATACAGCATCTAGGCTGGTGCCTGATTAACATTAATGGCCTAGACCACCCAACAATCTAACTTCGTCAGCTGTTTCCTTAGACTATTAAACTATTTTCAAGGTAAGAAAACAGCTGACGAATTTGTTTGATTTTTGGGTGGGATATGCCTTTAAGTAATAGCTAGGCAAATGTTTCAGTCTTCAAAGTAGCCTAATGCAAAAATTTCGATCAAATCAGTCTTAAATTTACCACAGAGGTTTGGGTTGACTCTCCTTGGCTGAAATGTCAAGCCATAGACACACAGCGTGTCAGAAAATATGCAAATGAGGGGAAATCTCAGACAGATTTGACAGAAGTAACATCCGTTTTTGCCAACCATAACCAATGGCAATACTCAGGAACATGTTAGCAATGTTCTATTATTACATTTCCATGCAGTTTATGCCAGAATACATTTTTTAAATGTGCTAGCATAACCAAGGGACCCCCTTGAAGGGAGAGAGAGCATCACAACACATCTTACCAGCACAAAAACTGTCCAACTTTTGCCTGGAATTTGCACTACATCACCCATGTATCTTTTGTGTGCCATTAATTAAATCCCCCATGCCTACTACAGGTAAACAGAAACTATGAAGACATATTCATTCATTCAATATAAAGTTGGCTATACACAGAAATGTTGACTCTATGGCAGTATAATAGGCTACTGTGTGTAATTTTGTCTGCCATAACATTTTTATATATTGCCAACCTTATATTGAATGAATGAAAGTCTTCATAGTTCAGGTTTACCTGCTTTAGCAGGGTGGGCTTCCTTAACAAAGCCACTGCGACGTTGGGAGTGATGCGGAGTGAGACAGGCAGAGGAGACTAACGTCATGGTTAAGAAATGGTATGGTCCACTTTAGGGGTGTCTGAAATCGTATTACAAGATTTCCAGGAGTGAGTCAGGAAGTGACGAAACGGAAGTATGACTTTTAGCTAACCAAGTTTTAGCCAGCCGAGTCTGCGGGGCTGCAGCTGCATGTTGTTGCAATTGTTTGCGGATATTCTTGCATGCACGTCCCCATTGTTGCCCCGAAGTGACCGACAAAAAGGAACATACAAATATAATATTTAAAGACTACCTATTTTGAGGTGGGGAGGAAAATGAAAAAGTGTAATTAAAACTCATAGAACATTTTAATAACTCTTAACTAGAACATTTTTATTTATTTCATTCAGCTCCTTAAGTGCTGTACTGTCACTTTAAAAAGATACCGGAAAGGATTTGGTTGTGAAGCGGGTGGGACGATTTACTACAGTAAAGAGAACTTCCAGATTGCGATGATACCCCAGCCCATAATTCGTGCATTGCGCAGCAGTGTAAGGTGTTGGCGACAACGAAGTATTTTGGAAACGGCTTTGCGACTAGAGGCCTTCGGTTTTCGAACAGTGTGCTTTCGGTCTACCTTTGCCCCTGGCCCTGTCACATCCATGGAGGAAATACTGACAAGGGTTGTTATACCGTTACCTACATACGAGACGAGAGAGAAGTCACCCTCTCCCCCTGAATCGAATAGTGTGGAATTTATGCATTTCTACAAAAGCCTAGAAAAAGAAGAGAAATCACAATTATTGGCAAAGCTGTCACAAGATTTTGGTGTGGACCACAAAGGAGTTTCAGAGTTAGCTGGGAAGCTGTCCGACACTCAGCAAAGGGACTTGGCTACAATACTGCAAGTAGAAGACAGACTGCGATACAGTTTGACTCCTCGATATAAACAGTTGCTTAATCATATAAGCAGGGTCGAGGGTGGAGTGAAGTTTCTGGTTGACCTACGTGCCGATCTTCTTGAAATGATCTCGTCTAAGGCAAACGACAGCCCTCATATTCGGGTAAAGCCATGTTTACAGTGTTCTATGGTGGTCCGCTAATGTCAACTCCGTTACGCGTTTTGGAAATATTTGACATGTGCAGCCCTTCAATCGACAGATGTGACTTCGGCGTATTTATTTGGGGTAATATAATAGATAGACACCAAAGAATTACTGTTATCTGACTTAATCTTCCCAAAAACCTCAATCAGTTCTACTGACTAAAAATATCGATTGTAACATTAAACACGTTGCTTTACAAACCAAGCTAATATAGATTAAATATTGCAGTCTTTAATGGCAAATAATAAACCGACTAAATAGGTGCTTTCTGCCTAATGTAATGTACCCAATGCAATTGAAAGTTTAGTGTGTGAAAGGCAAATCAGGTGCAGGCTTTGTGTACAGTACTGTATGACGTGAAGGGTGTCCCATTTCAGCTGCTGTTAAAGCAGTTAAGCTCTGCTGACTTTTGCCCTAGTGAAGAAACTGGGATTGACCCAACCATTTAAAAATAATATGGGCTAAAACTGTATAAAAGACAAATGTTGACAAGTTGTTGACAACTGAAAGTATGACAACTAAAAGTTATTTACAGTTAGCATGACATATCTCCCAAATCATAGGGCATCGTCTTCTGAACTTTTACCCATATCACCAAAGCAGAAGTGAATATTATTTCTGTTGGGCAATCACCCAGAGGAGTTTCTTTAGCAAAGGTGGTACTGTCAATGCAGATGGCGAGAATAGCTGTACTCTACCAATGTCTTTCTTATTTTTGGTAGAACATTGTAGGGATACAAAATGTAACAGTGAGGTAAAATTAAAGTCACTCACGTTAGAATGTGTGCATGGACAAAAAGATAGGCTCTTTATATTCATGATAGTAATTTACAACTGCTGTCGAAAGAAAAGTTGCCTAATTGTAAAAAGATGGATAATTTTAAAGAGTGAAAGTATGACTCGGTACCTCATACTCAAATGACAGGTTTAGTGAAACCTAGAATAAGAAAATACATTAATAAAATGTTTGAACTCTCCCTCTCTAGCTGGCATGGATATGACAATAACTTGAGCCTTTGGAAAAACATTTGTATTATTAAAGTACTCAAATGTATTTAATTTACATGTTAAATATTTGAATACACTGCTACTGTATGGAAGTTTCACAGTTGCTTGCATATGGAATGATAAGGAAACTGAAATAGGCAACAAATGAAACAAGACCAGAACCAATGCCACATTATCCAAGGTACACCAGGACAGCTCCTCCTCCGTTCCCACTTAACTGTGCCTTTTGTTCCAGTAGGCCTGCATGACAGTGTGACAGATATATCTTAAAAATCTAATCCCAGTTATTCTTTTTATTTCACAGCCTACAAGTAATTATGTGCTCAGATGAAGAAGGAAATCGTTACAGTAATATTAAACTGGAAGACCAACAGTATAAATACCTCATTAAGTAAAATGTAATCGCTATTACTGTGTTGTGTGGGTGTCCAGCCTAGCTATCCTGAGATGAATGTATGTTAGTCTAGATAAGAGCAACTGCTAAATGACTCAAAGGCTAAATAATTTTAATGAAAACATGTATTGTTGAATTCCAAGTGACATTTTAACAGAACCTTGGTAATTGTGGTCTTGAGAATTTCTAGAATGTTTATATTTGTTTACAGTCAGGGCCAAGTAAATAGTTTTTTGATGCTATGTTTGTTTTTGTAAGTATTTGTTGGTGCTTTAATGCAATACTAAAAAGTAATTGTTCAAATTAAAACAGTTTATTATGATTTGGCTGTGATTATTAAAATAGAATAGCCCTATTTTATAGTAGGAGTGTGACTGAGTTACTTCATGACCAAGTCGGTTTCAAAAGATTGGACTACTACTAATGGCTCTCAACTAATACAAGCACCTTGGGCTTTTCTACAAATTGTGTTACATGAACTCAAAATGGATTGGATGAGGAGTTTTTGCCAATGATCAACACAAAAAAAGTCTAGAATTGAAAAATAATATGTACGTAATTGATTGCACAAGTATTCATCCCCTTGAGTCTATTTGGATAAGTCTCTACCATCTTTGCACATCTGAATGCTGCAATTTTTGCCCATTCGTCATGCTCAAGCTGGATGGGGACCTTTGTTGAACAGTAATTTTTTCCACATTATGAATTGGATTGATGCATTTACTGGGCCACTCCCAGACAGTGTTTATTTAATCTTTGTTTTTAATTCACTCCATTGGAAGTTGAATCTTTTCCCAAGTCCCAGGTCTGTTTCAGACTTCATCAGGTTTTTACTTCTGTTATTACTCTGTACATTACTCTGCTACATCCCTTTTGCCCTCTATCTACAGTACTCAAGCTTTCCAGGTCCTGATGCAGAGAAGCATCCCCATAGTATGATGCTGCTACCACCATGCTTCATGTTAAGGATGGTGTATTCAAGTTGATGTGCAGTGTCAGACTTGCGCCAAACATAGGCTGTCGCTTACCATTGAGGCCAAAAAGCTCAGTGTTGGTCTCACAGGCTCCCAGATGCCTTCTGTCAAACTCTAGCTAAGATTTTATTTGATGGGTTTTCAACATTGGCTTTCCATTTGCCATAAAGGCCACTTTTCTGAAACACCCGGGCTTGTTGCAGTATGTACATTGTCTCCCAGCTCAGCTGTGGAAGACTGTAACTCATTTATAGTTGCCATAGGCCTCTTGCCAGCCTCTTGCCTGACTAGTACCCTTCTCACCTGGAGTCTCAGTTCTTCAGGATGTCCTGTTCTACGCAGATTCACAGTTGCGCCATAAACTTTCAATTTCTTAATAATGAACTTTACTGTGCTCCAAGGAAATTCAATGTCTTAGAAATGGGCTTATTATCCTATCCATGACTGGTGTTTTTCAAAGAAATCCAGATTTGCTTGGAATGTACCTTTTTCTTCATGATATAGTTTTTGTCAGGAATGGTAGTTACCAACTGTCGAACCACCTAGAGACAGGTGTATTTAACCTGAAATCATGTAAAGCACACTGTGTGCATGTATTTGCACACAGATGGACTCCAATCAAGAAATTCTGTTTTTGAAATATAATTGGTTGCCACACAGCTCATTCAGGAATGTTTTTTTTTAAATCCAGACTGGGTAACTGCATTGTGCTTACTGCACCTGATCCACAGAGGTGTTGCATCTCTGGCTCTGGTTAGGGCAGGGGCAGTAAGCCGAAAGGGTTTGCTCTCCCCATCCAATGGATTGGCCCTGCTTGGATCAAAACAAGAACGGTTGGGTGATTTCAGTTTTTGTGTCTGTTCACACAGAACAGTCTTTGGTTCAGGCAACAGCAAGACTGTGTTGTTGTTGCTTCTCTTGGCATGCATTAATGGGATCCCTGTTGCTCTTCAAACATGAATGTTTCATTTTTATGTTTTTGATTTGACAAATATTTAAACAAAATACATTCTTCTGTCATGTCAAAGTTACAGTCAGATCTCTGCAAATGTTATACATTTTATACTCCTTTTACTTTATTGCACATCGTACTCACATGACCAGCAGAGGCTGACCAGAGGAGATATTGTTTTTTTTCACATTCATTGTTGGTATTTATTGTAATAGCTATTGTTGGTAATAGTTACAAATTGGATGATGGCTCTTAACTTTGCAAAGGTGCCACTGTGGAACTTGAGTTGAATTAATGTGAGTGTTGTTTTTTAAATGTTCAGGTTTTTTTAATATTCATAAATGATTGTAAAGAAAATTTGAGCTGAATCTAGATTGTACACATTAAATAGCAAGCAGCAAGAAAAATGTAGGACATCAGTTGTTGCTTTGTAGCACCTACAGATGGAACGTTAAGTTTTAAAGGACTCTTGGTTAAGACTGAAAATTTGTCAATACGCCAATTTTGACACATTATTTATTATGCTTTTAGATACACATGTCAAATATTAGATTTATTTTTTTTTTTTTCCGTAATTCAAATCAAAAAGTGACACCTTCACGTATTCTACATTCATTACACATAAAGTGAAACATTTCAAGCGTTTTTTGTTTCAATCTTGATGATTACGGCTTACAGCTCATGGAAATCAAAAATCCAGTATCTCAAAATATTAGAATAAAAAATTTATAATACAGGAATGTCGACCTGAGAAGAGCTATAATCATCTAATTAACTTAAAACACCTGCAACGGTTTCCTAAGTATGTTAATTTATGCACTCAATACTCGGTCAGGGTCCTTTTGCACAAATTACTGCATAAATGCGGCATGGCATGGAGGCAATCATCCTGTGGCACTGCTGAGGTGTTATGGAAGCCCAGGTTGCTTTGATAGCGGCCTTCTGCTCGTCTGTATTGTTGGGTCTGGTGCATCTCATTTTCCTCTTGACAATACCCCATAGATTCTCCATTGGGTTCAGGTCAGGCGAGTTGGCTGGCCAATCAAGCACAGTAATACCATGGGCAGCAAACCAGTTACTAGTTGTTTTGGAACTGTGGGCAGGTGCCAAGTCCTGCTGGAAAAGGAAATCAGCATCTCCATAAAGCTTGTCAGCAGATGGAAGCATGAAGCGCTCTAAAATCTCCTGGTAGATGGCTGCATTGACTCTGGACTTGATAAAACACAGTGGACCAACACCAGCAGATGACACGGCACCCCATATCATCACAGACGGTGGAAACTTCACACTGGACTTCAAGTCACTTGAATTCTGTGCCTCTCCACTCTTCCTCCAGACTCTGGGGCCTTGATTTCCAAATTAAATGCAAAATTTACTTTCATCGGAAGAGAGGACTTTGGACCACTGAGCAACGGTCCAGTTCTTTTTCCTCCTTCGCCCAGGTAAGACGCTTCTGATGTTGTCTCTGGTTCAGGAGTGGCTTGACACTAGGAATGAGACACTTGTTGCCCATTTCCTGGACACTTCTGTGTGTGGTGGCTCTTGATGCACCGACTCCAGCCTCAGTCCACTCCTTGTGAAGCTCCCCAAGTTTTTGAATCGGCTTTGCTTGACAATCCTCTAATGGATGCGGTCATCCCTGTTGCTAGTACACATTTTCCTGCAACACTTTTCCCTTCCAGTCAACTTTCCATGAATATGCTTTGATACAGCACTCTGCGAACAGCCAGCCCTTTCAGCAATGACCTTCTGTGGCTTACCCTCCTCGTGGAGGGTGTCACTGAGTGTCTTCTGGACAACTGTCAAGTCAGCAGTCTTCCTCATGATTGTGGTTGTGTACTGAAGGCTCAGGGAGTTAATTAGCTGATTAGAGCTCTTCTCAGATTGACATTTATGTATTGTAAATGTTTTATTCTAATATTTTGAGATACTGGATTTTTGATTTCCATGAGCTATAAGCTGTAATCATCAAGATTGAAACAAAAAGACCTTGAAATATTTCACTATGTTTAATGAATCTAGAATATATGAAGGTGTCACTTTTTGATTTGAATTACAGGAAAAAAAAGAACTTTTCCACAATATTCTAATTTTTGAGATGCACCTGTATGTCACAAATCCTTTTCTCAAAGGACTACAGTATCCTATGGATCAAATATTGTGTAATAAGTCGCCAGTGAGGAATCAGTCTATACAGTAGTAGTGTATTTTCAGGGAAATTCAGCAGGATATATTAATAATAAAGTATTAAGAATTGACAAGAATTTTTAGCTGCGTTGACAGGGATATGAATCAGATTTGGTATTTAGGCCAAGCATTTATCAATTTTTATTGGTAGGAGTGTTACTTTAGTGCACAATAGATTAGTAGGCACATTGATTTGTAATGGACAAAGGGATGTTGGGCTGTTGACTAGACAGAGGCTGATGAATCTGGACAGAATATAGTATGTTTGAGTTCATTCAGGTGTAATGGTGTGGATATGTGTGTATCCCTTAGAATATGTGTGCAGTTTTTGTAAGAGAGCTTCATCATAATGAAGTCTTATCCTTGGAGGTTGACTATCTGCTCATATGGCAATGTGTTTATTGACGTTCTAAGCTTAGGCCTATCTCTGACCATATAAAGTTATAAATAAACAGATATAATGAAAACCAAAAAAGCGAACAAATACCTTGGAAAACATACACCCCTGGTACTGTTAGTAATATAGATGGAACCACTGCATTATCTAACAACCATGCCATTGATTCCAGCTTGTGAGGAAGTTAGCTGTATGTTATTAATCCTGCTGTCAGTCACTAGGTACTGTAGTGTGTTGACACTCAAGGTCTACTCTGTAAATTATAATGAAGTGAGCCAATGAGTGTTATTAGGGCTACTATAGTGACAGATTGAGGGGGGGGGGGGCAGCACAAGCATGATTTTAGTGTGTTCGAATCAGTGCTATTTCGAGGCTGTAGGTCAGGCATTGGTACTGGAGGGCTGGGGCTCTACTACGCTGAGGTTATGTGTTTTAATCATCACTTTCAGCGGAAAGCAGATATTCTTCGTAAGGTAAATAAAAAAAATTGTGGCAGACGTGTTTTTGTGCCCGCCACTCAGTAGCAGCTACAGTCTGTCATCTCATGACGCACAAACTATGGAGTTGTTGGTCTGAACACACCGGAGTTTTTCCTTCTGAGTTCTGATGGTGGTACCTGTGTCCCGTTCCTTCCCCCTTCAGGACCTGAACGGCACTCTGAAGAGTCTGCTGTCCGAGTGGTTCTCTGTAGGCCTTCTGCGCCTGGAGAGAATCACATGGCAGTCCCCCTGCGAGATACTGCAGAAGATCAGCCAGTGAGAAGACGCCTGTAGTAAACACACACATTACAGATCTGCAGTGTACTTGCACGCAAACTCTGACCCCTCACCTGACTGTGCGTTGTCCTGGCAGGTACGAGGCTGTCCACCCTGTGAGGAACTGGACCGATATAAAGCGTAGGGTGGGGCCTTACCGTCGTTGCTATGCTTTCACCCATGCAGCGATGCCAGGGGAGCCATTAGTTGTTCTGCATGTGGCCCTCACAGAGAGCATCTCTGATAACATACAGGTGAGAGGTTCACATGGAAAATACCGGAATACATTGAGATGTTTTTTCTGGCTGTTATGTGGAGACGTGTCGTTTCTGCTTTTAGCGCAGTTGTATGTGATAACTGACTGTTGGTTCTGCTGTCCCATAGAGTATTGTGAGAGAGTTTGTTACCCTGGACTCGGAGGAGGATGTGAACAAAGTCAATACGGCAGTGTTCTACTCCATCTCCTCCACCCAGGCCGGCCTACAGGGGGTGGACCTGGGGAACGTCCTCATCAAGAGAGTGGTGCGGGAGCTGCAGGTGGGTGCAGAATGAGGTCACATTACCGCTGCTGTCCTTGTCATGGTCCCACATGACCGTGAACACCGTGGAACATCTCCTGAGCTTGTCAGCTATTCCTCTGCATCGTAACAAGTGATTTATTAGCCTGCTCCTGGCTCGGTCCTTTCCAATGTCTGTCACTTGCTTCTAAGTCACCTGATGAATTCCATTCACTTCCACTATGTTATTAGATCTCCAAGCTAAGCATCACTGGCCCTGGCTAATAAACAGCTGGCCGTCTACCACAACAATAGGGCAACTGCAGCTATTTCTGTGTAGGAGGAGGGGTTAATATAATGGCAATGATTTGTGTAATTATCTAGACAAGCACATTTTTCTGATTGTGCATGGCCTCTTGAGTTTTGTAATCAAGCAGGATACTCTCCCAGTCCTGCAATTCTACCTGACCCTGGGGTGTGTTTGGGGGTGATAGCGGACAGTGGCAGGATTAACTGCCCAACAGAGTGAGATACTGTATAATGATATCAGCCATCATCCCCAATAATGCTGAGAGGAGGATGAAGCACTCCCTTCCAGTGCGTTTCAGCTATGGCTCTTTTAATGACTGGAACAATGAAAATAAAAAACAAACAAGATATTTACATTAAAATAAACAATGTATATGAGACTTGTCTGTAAGGTTAAAAAGGGCATCCAGCCGTAACACAATGCATCACAATTAACCATGAAAACGTTTATTTTAATCTGTATTTGTGATAAATATAAGCTTTCTTTTCAAATGTTTTTGAAGTGATTTTTGATGTGAGGTTAGTTAATAGTCTAGTGGACTATATGCTTGTAGGTTTGGAGTGCTGTAAGTGGTTTGTAACACTGTGTCCTGTTGAATTGTACCCTAGCTCCATTTACATTCAGTAGCATTTGTGTTGGCCGGAGAATCCTAGCCTCACCATGGATCTTTCCGCACTCTTGACATTGGTGAAATTGATCTGTGGTGTTCTAGGGATGTACATTGTTCAGTAGGGCTTGAACTTGTTATCTGTATTCACTAGTCTGTCCGAACTCTGACAATATTGAATTGAAGCTGAAACTAGATTTTCTTCAACAAAGCCTTTTTGTGTGGCCGATGAGTTTTCGCTTTATTCCGTTGTGGTCTCCCTGATATCTCCAGATATCAGTTGAGAAAAAACAAAGAAAGTTGAGCCTCCCGGCTGGCTCAGAACTGTGTCTGTACTGTGCCATGGCAGTGTTATGCCCCACATTAAGCTGAATAGAAAAGCTCCACCAGCACTGAGGGACCACCACAATGATGGATAGATGATGGGTAGGAAACTAAAAGGTCACAGTATGATTTAGGAAGAAGGGAGGAGGATCGCGTTGTCTTTCAGCATTACACTCTGGGGCCCTTTCCTGGCTCCCTCTCGTTGCACCCGTTCTTATCTGTCAGCCTCTGTCGATTGCATGCCAGCTCTAAGCCTGCTGACCAAGGTTTTACAGTAAATTGATCTGATGAATGGAAAGTGACCTCTTGACATGGTTAATCTCAGATCCACTGACTCGTGGGATGAAAATACACGGGAATGAATGAGAAAGAGGGAGATGTAGCAAGGGAGTGGTCGAAGGCATACTACAACATCTGCCTCCAGGGTCTGTCCGACACACTTTGCCTCATCGCTGCCTCCCGTGAATCGACACTCCACACAGCTCGGTGTCTTATCAAGCGTGACAAGCTAGAGCCAACACAACAAAGAGGAGGAGAGAGGGCAGTTGGAGAAACAGAGAGGGCAGTGTAGAAAGCCTGTGAAGACAGGTGAGAAAGAAGAGAAAGAGACTGGTGGGCAGGCCAGCCGGCAGCATTGAGCACAGCAGCGCGCTTTGGGCCGGAGTCAAGAGCTTGATTCGTATTGAAAGGGAGAGAGAAAAGGGAGGGCAGAAGGAAGAGCAAGAGAATGAGACGGGTCATTCATCTATATCAAGTACAATGGTAGATATGTGGTTGATTGGGGCGCTTGATGTGTTTTGCGGTGGGAAACAAAGTTCTTTGTTTGATTGGTAGTTCAAGGAGATAAGCTCTTCTGAGTGCTGTGTTCATACTGGGTTCATTATTGAGTGCATGCCCTTAGTCAATTATGGTCTTTTGGGACTATAATCAACAACATTTCATCTCATCATGTCATTACAACTGATTATTGAATGTTTATACTGTGTTATCCTGCCTTTCCTATACTGTTACTTTTTTTATACCTTTTTTGTCTTGCTTTCTCCCTCTAATATATTTAGTGGTTCATTCACTCTCGTGGACAAATGTTGTTTTAGACTCAGCAGCTGTATATCAGTTAGGAAACCAATGAATTCTGCTTATTGCATTTCTCCAAGAATAGTTTCTTAGCTGCGACATGCCCTACCAGACCATTTATTGTAAGACGACTCTGCCAGATGCTGTGCAAATACTTCACAATCTTACATTGCATCAGTTACTTTTTGAATAACACAAACTCTTGTTCATTTTTATTGTGATAATGAAGGTTTATATTTTTAATGTTATACAGTTTTTTATGCAAATAAACACTTACTGTCCAGATAAATAGCTTATAACTATTTTCTGAACTGAGGCTGATGGCCTAAGACTTTCGCCCAGTACTGTAACCTTGCTCTTTGTCTTTCTGCAGAGTGAGTTTCCCCACATGTCCCAGTTCTCCAGCCTGTCTCCCATCCCAGGCTTCTCCTCCTGGCTTCTGGGCTTGCTCAGCCAGCACCGGAAAGAGGGCCGCATGGAACTACTTACTGACCGCGAGTGGAGGGAGGTAGCAGACATCACGAACACAACCAGTACTAACACCCTGGATGCCCTGCGAAAGCTGATCAGTACTGGTGAGTGGACCCGCTCTGAACGCCTGGTCCACGTCCTGGAGGGCCCCTTCATGCGCCTCTGTGCCTGGTACCTCTACGGAGAGAAGAGGCGTGGCTACGCCCTGAACCCTGTGGCCAACTTCCACCTGCAGAACGGTGCCACCATGTGGAGGCTGAACTGGCATGCAGACACCAGCCCGCGTGGAGTGGCCAACTCCTGTGGTATCATGGTGAATTACAGATACTTCCTGCAGGACACCCTGTCAAACAGTGCTGCCTACATGCACAACAAAAGCATCACAGCCACAGAGCAGGTGGTGGGCTTGGTCTCACAGTTTAAGAAGAACAGCAAACTCTGAGCTCCATGGACACTCCGAGGATACTGTATACACACAAAATAATAACAGAGCAAGCCCTTTTCCTAACCACAAAACCTGGTGAGGACTTATTTGTCGGGTTTTATTATCTTTGTGGGGACATCTGATATCCACATTGTATTGTTAGACATGGACCACACACACACACACACACACACACACACAGATAAACTTGGTATCAAAGAAACTAGGTTTAGGGCTGGCTGACTTCACGGCTCTGATTTGTTTTGCCCAAACAAAACACTTTGAAATGAACAAAGGCAACTGATATTGTTCCACAAATTGTCCCAATGCTTTTCATTTTGCATTCTGGTGCATGGATTTTCCTCTCCCCTTCTTTCCCGGGGTGGGTCTGTGGTGTTATGATCTCTGAGTGAGACTCCTGTTGTTTTATGGTGTGAGAGATTGTAGCTAATGAAGCGAGAGACATTTATCAGGCCGTGCCATGTTTCTGCCTGACAGTGTGTGTGATGTTGTAGCACGGCAAATAGGCTGCAAAGCTACTGGAATAAATTATGTTTTGATTTTTTCATTTGGCTGATCTGTTTCACTGCAGAAAAGAGGTGTGTGTGTGTGTGTGTGCGCGTGTGCGCGTGTGCGCGTGTGCGCGTGTGCGCGTGCGTGCGTGCGTGCGTGCGTGCGTGCGTGTGAGAGAGCCTGGGTTTGAGCAGAGTCTTGTGGGCAAAAAAAGACAAGACTGACATCCACATTGTATAGAATTATGTATTGCAATGCAGTACCGAATTACCCTCACATTGTCTCTGGGCCCTGATTGTCTCCCTAGAATCTCTACTAATCAGCTAATTATTTAAACTCAATCAAGCTATTATTTAATGAGGTGTGCTTGTCTGAGATTTGTTTTGAATGTAATTAATCTCTATGGGTAGAAATGATCCTTTTTTCACATATTGTCAGATTTCATAGCAGAATGTGTTCAGTCATTGTGGTGGACACCACAGCCCCTGCAGGCATTGTAAAATGTTTGCTACCTGCCACCGCCCATTCCCCCCAAGAGGCACATCTCTGATGTACTGCTACACGAGTACCAACCCGATTGGGACTCATATCTGCTCCTTCTATTGTTGTGAAATCATATATCACAGCAACTTGACTGTGAAATTACATTTTATCTCTCAAAGGACCAAACTTTTTCCCCCAGAGCCAGCCACACTGTGTCCCAGAAACTAAGCAATAAAGTGAGCAATAAAGTTAAAATAAATGGATAGATTTATTATATTAACTTTAAAGCAGGGAAGGGAATCAGTACAGTTTATAGGCCCAGTGCAGTAAAAAACAAGATTTTCCCATTTCTTTGAATGATATTTTCACATTACCATTGAAATAACATTGAAAATGGTTAAATTGTTTGCATAAGAGCTGTTTTAAAAAATATGTCTGGAATTTATCCCTTTTTGGCTGGGATGGTATTTTGGCCAACTGCATGTTTCAAGGCTAATTTGATTATGATCGATCAAAGACTGTTTAGCTGGGTAAGGAGATGAGCTTGTGACCATTCTAGAAGCCAATCAGATCTGTGTACTGAAACATCTTGATTTTGCTTCCTTATACCACACAATCAAATACTGAGCGTTTCAAAGGCTAAAGGATGATCGAATGAAAATAACCAAATTCCTGGATTTATATAAAAATATATGATTTTGCGTTTATTTTCAAATGAAATGTCAATGACAGAATGGGGGTTAAGGAAGGATTCCCTTGAGAAAGCAGTACTCTCATGAGACAGACAGGAAGAGTGAACACCTGCGAGGAATGCCAAGTCCAAGGCTGTCACAAAGTTCCACCAAAAGGGGTGGACGTTTCCATGGAAACTAGTGACATCCCTACCTCTCCACTAAGTAAATAAAGAAAATACTCACTATTGCAACAATTTAGACAACAATAAAGATCTTGTTCCCCACAAATGAGGCACCTTCCTCTGGGCCAAGCCATTTTGTAAATTCTGGATCTTTATTACGTGATGCATCATTCACCCAAGGTTAGTCAAAATTGTAAATGTGCTCTCTGAGATATTGCCTCATTTGGGACTAATATCCCTGAACATGGGTGCTAAATGTCATCACTCTGAGGCAAACAGATCAACAGATATTTTAAAAACATGCCACTATCCAAATACTTGATGTTCGCTGTATTTTTCACACTCATGACAGCTCATCAATCTCTATACCCCCCCCCCACCACCACCACTATGTGAAATCGCAATTGTTAATCCACTGATACAGAAGTGGTTCAGACAGGTGTCATAAAAAACATATTTTAGACTGACTATAACAATTTTCAAATGACCAGAAGCCCATCACTCTTTACTAGTTAGGCCTAATAAAAATGTGCTCAATATACACCATGTTGTCTTGACAGTGTTTGTGACATGTATTCATCTTAATAATATACTAATATCCTTGACCAATTGATGTGCATAAATGTGACCGACCATGTCCATGTGAATGTTTATTGGTCAACAATTTTATTTCAGGCTCTAATCTGTAAAGTATTTTGGGTCAGTAAGTGCAAGAGGAATAGTATTTACAGTATTTTCCACATTCCATATGACTGAAATCTAGTCTGCTTAAAATCTCTGCCCTACTATTACCCCTTATATCCCATTCACACTAAATGCCGGCAATTTGATGTTGCCATGAATTATATGCAGTCTTTTTTAGGTATGAAAGGTTAGATGGGAATTGCGCCAACAAAGACGACATATTTTTAATATATACGTAGACCTAGTTCATTTTTGCAGAATTCCTTTGGCCTTGGCTATGTGTGAATGAAGCAGTAATGTGGTGGCAGCTTTTTTTACGCTCTTTCACGCTGTGACTTTAATCACAACGTTTTTCAGAGATGATGCACATCCGGTAAAGTTGCTGACATTCCTTGGAGGCTGAGCTAGAAATCCATTGTACTTTTAAACGACTTTTCACTCACATAGTTGTATTTTTTTAGAAAAAAATACCAAAATGTCTGTCTGAAAGAGCTATTAGCGAGACGTCTTACTGTCTCCTTTTGTTTCTGGGCAGGGCAGGGTGAATGTCATGCTTTGAAAAAGATATCAAATTTCAAATCTGTCCTTAATTGTCAGAAAATGGAATAGAGCATGTACAATTGATTTGATATGTGAATAAATATGTCAACTTGCTTAATGAATAATTTAGTGTGAGAGAATATAGGTATGTGTAGTCAGTAGGTGAATGAGAGCTTGGGTATGTTGTTGCCGTCATAATAATGCGCTGATACATTTCATTTGCGGAGAGCACTGCATGATAGATCATCTCAGAAGCACTTGAGAATCCTGTAGAAAAACTGATTTATTCTAGGTACTTCTCAAAGGATTACTAGATCTGTCCATCACAGTGGAACATTAGTATTGAAGTTCTGTAGACTTATTTCACCCTCTATTCAGAATCCATCTCATTCTCATGCCACACCCACACACACAAACACACACTGCTTTCTTCAACTAATCAAAGGATGATTACTGACTCCTATGGCAGATCTGGTAAGCTTGTTTGGTCCTGGAAAACATTTTGTCAGTATAATGGTATAAGGTATTGCTTCTGCTACTTTGTAATTGTTTAAATGTTAACTAAATCGTACAAGGTGAATGTGTTAGCATAAACATACAGATGTGTTAGGAAATATAAGGCTCTGCTGGTCACACAGATGACCATGGTGATATGTCACAACAGTCTAATCAACAGACCTCCAGCCTCCCACAAATGCACATTAACATTTAAGGGCCCATTTGTTAATAAACAATTGCAGCCAAAATTGATTAGTAGCCACTTTACACACTTTTTAATGCCTTGAATGTGACATTACAGTTAGGCAACGCACATGCTGTAGGGTTTTTTCCCACATCAGAGTACATTTTGAAAGCGCATACATCACCTTCATGCTGATATGAATATTGAGTGTCTAACATGAAATATAGCTACTTTGAGAATGAGCTGAATGTATTCATACAGGCTGGTCCATTCTAATTTCAAGTGGAAGGCCTGTATAATCCAAACCACCTGGAGTCATGAAATCTTTCGGAACCTCAAAGAATGTTAAGGACCTGATGAATATGGATATCAAAAGCTACCAGAAATATAATTTAACACCTTGGTGAGTTCACACAATAAGTGATGGAAGCAGGGGATTTAAATAAAAGGTTTTCTTAGATGAGACTTGAGGAAATAAAAAAAACTTAAAGGGAAAAATAAATTCATTGGCTTTCTTATAATAGGCCTGAGATTGTTCATGTGAAAAAGACAGAAAGGGAAAGAATAATTGAAAGAAAGATTGAATGTGGGATGTTATACAGTTGCGACTATGCATTAGAGTAATACGTAGTACTGTGTAGGATGTAAGAACATCTTGGCAGGTTGAAATATTTACGTAAAATCTAAATTTTACCTTTTACTACATGTACATATTATGACACATACTGTACAGTAACCATAGGCTTTCTTTCTCTTCCTTCCTTTTGCATCTCAAAGCCGTATTGACCACGTAAGGCTAAGCTACACACAAAGCTTGTTCTGTTTATTTTTTGTATTTTTGCATAGTTCACTAAGTGTTAACGTGCACTGAAGTTGCTGATCGCTAGCTAGTTAAAGTTACTGCTATTACCAGCTACACAAGCAGGTAACGTTAGCTCACAATATCTACAAATTTAGGTAGCTATAGCATCACACATTTTGGCTGGATTAAAACAATTTTTTTAGTACAAGTTTGATCTGGAGAAAAAAGGCAACTGAATGTTGTGACACATGGATTAAGGATAATTTCACAATATTGTTACATTAGATTCAACAAGTGAAATGTATAGATGTGCAATGAAGGAAAATTCCATACAAATGGCAATATCAAATGTGCAATTAAGGCAAATAGACGAGGGCAGAAAATGTAAAAGTATTAAGTATAGTGTATGTTACAAGTGGGATAAATAGTTGTGTGGGTGCCAATGGCAATTTAAATGGGATTCTAAATGTGCAATCGAGGCAAATTGAAGGAGCAAGGTAGCATATGTGCAACCGGAATGCAGAGATAGCAGCAATGAGGTCCCTGAAGTAGACATGTACTGTATATGTAACAACTGTAAAAATGCAAGTACTATGGCAATTCTAAATGTGCAGTGAAGGCAAATTGAATGTGCAAGGTGCATGTGCAACTGAAACGGGGATAGTAGCAGTGAGATTCCTGAGGTAGACACGTACCAACAACTGAAAACTTCCTTATCAGACTTTGCAAGGTTGTGTCAGAGTCCAGTACAAAGGGAGTAGTGCAACAAGGTCCTTGAGAGGTGGGGGGGTATGGTTAGTGATGGGTCACAGAGTTCGGCAGGGTTACAGTAGAAGGAAAGAAACTGAGCCTGCTGGTGCGGGAATGAAGAGGACCTGTACCAACTGCCTGATGGTAGGAGGGCAAACAGTACCAGGCAAAAAAATTTTTAATGTTGTTTTTTTATTAGAAAAGCCAAAAGACACTAAGCAGTCAGTTAAGACCATTCTGATTACAATGTTTAAATTCTGATGTTGCCATTTTTCTTTCCCCAATGGAAAGGAAACACAACATATTGAAATCGGCATTATGTTTTGTAAAAAGGAAATAGAATATAAATTAATCGTGGTATTTCTGAAAGGGCAATTGTTTAATTAAAATACTAAGCCTTAGCAGTTTATTCTCCCCCAAACTGCACATTGGTGCACGCTGGTGTTTTCATTTGGTTAGGTTATTTGTGCTGTTCTTTCTCTAATCACAAGCCTAAATCCACAGGGTCTCCTGTGGGTTACTAGGCTACGCTACGGAAGTAATTAAGCCAAGAAACTCACCAAGGAAAAAGCCTTGTTGTTTGCATTTCTTTTTCTCGCTTTATTCAGAAGACAAATCTCATCATACTGTATTCAACTGGTGATGATATTGTTTTCTGTAGGCTTTAAAAATAGTCAACTGAAAAAATAGCGTTCTTTTTGGACCTGATTACAGTAATCTGTTGCCTTGAAGTTCTTTCAATCTTGTTTATGGAAAATAGAAACAGGAAGTAGAGCAAAAAGCACAAGTTACTGCATGGAATGTTTACAATGGGTTCTGTTCTATGTATTGTGTAACGAATGTTGAGATGGCTTACTCCTATTTCCATAAGCTTTTCTCAACAATATGTAATAAATGGGCTTCATTTAAAAAATATTGAGTATAAGGCAGAGATAATCCCTGGTTCACAGGGAAACTGTCTGATTAAATTCATAAATTAAATGTACAAAGGGCCACAACAGGGAAGGTCAACTCCCAAGTTGACTGACAGTCTTTCAGGGCACTAATAAAGAAATGCACTACACTGATGAGCACATTTAAATCAAGCTTTTATTATGAATCTACAAAGGAAAGTCTTAGTAACCCAATAACATCTCCGAAAAACATTATACCTATGAATTCACCTATGACGTCAAATCTGTCTGCCCTGCCACAGAAATTGTCATCAGGCTCTAAAGAGGCAACCTTTAAAGTGGAATTGTTAAATTATTTTAAAAATAATTTAAAAACTGGGCATCATTTTGATAATCAACCCATTTTAGATGTGCAAGAACCTGTTCCTGATGGCTCCGCTACAAGGAAGACTATGGACTATCCCTTTAATGTCTGTGAACTATCCCTTAAACTTTGCCAACATTGCACAATCTAAAATTGTACAGTTGATAAAATTGAGCGATATTATGAAAGGAAGCTGGCCTGGATATATTGAGTCTGTATCTTTTGAAATTAGGAGCTGACATCATAGCTGCTCTATCTTTTCCTATCTTTAATTTGTCAGTGATAAGCAACGTGATTCCAAAACACTGGATAGCTCCATACGTTAAGCTGCTGCATAAGAGTGGCGATCCATCACAGTTAGATAATTACCATTCTAAACCTGAGCTTCTGTGATGGCTGAAGTTCTGCGGAACATGGTGAATTCCCAGCTGAAAGACTTTCTCGATAATAATTGTATTCTATCCCCAAACCATTCAGGATTTAGAGCCAAGCATAGACTTTCAGCTGCAACCAAGGTGATCTTCAGGACGCACAGGACAAAAAAGCTACATTTCTGTCTATTTATTGATATATCAAAAGCTTTTGATACTGTGTACCACGCTGTGCTGCTGCGTGGGTTGAGTAAAACTGTGTGCCACAGGAGACCATGTCGTTTTGACAGTTTAAAAGCCCCTGAAGGGTCAGTTTTGGGGCCAGTCCTTTTTACTCTGTACATAAATGAAATTGGTAGTTCAAAAATTGTGTATAACCTCAAGGGTTCCAACTTGTTAAATAGAGTTTAATAAATACACAAATGAAATGGGTATCCGAATGCATTACCACAACTTCAACCAACTTAATCTGAATAAAACAATACTTTTGCCTGCTTTTAGTCCTCACATGATTGGTGGTCAGTTTCAGTGATTTGCTTGACTGGGTGCCAACGTCAACTCAGAAATCATCAATAGTTAGGTGAAATGGTAAAAGCTAACGTTTGGTTGTGTGTCTGTGGACTAGCCACTCAACAATCCCAGAGCAGTGGGAGAGGGAGAGAAGTAGTGAATGAGTGGCAGGGCACCCTGGGTAATTTGGATCTAAACGAGCCTGGATTGTTCCAATCATCAGCAGCTGCTTCCCAAGTGTGGGTCAGGTGTCAACACTCACTCTCATCTACATAAGCTAATAGAGCTAAATACTTTGTTAATTTATTCATTCCAGAGGCTGATTAGGTGACTCTGTGCCAGCTATTAGGGCCAGTTGAAAAGAGAGGCCATCTTCCATAATCTAAAAATGTTGGAATATGCTACAGTCAATCATACAGTGCCCCCAGAAAAAAACGCTATACATAATGTAGTTGTTTATCAGCTTCATCTTACACTTATACATTGAGATATATCAATCAATCAAATGTATTTTATATCACCCTTTTTACAACAGCGGTTATGTGCTTTTACAGATCCCCAGCCTAGTTCAAGTTTCAAGTCTAAAAACCCAAAGAGCAAGCAACAAGAGTTAACGCAGAGTGGCTAGGGAAAAACTCCCTTGTACTGTCCAGGATATATCTATCCTCTAATTTAGGTAAAATTGTTTAGAAAAAAAGGAATGAAAAACCAATTGGCAATCTACTTACAATAGGTTGTCCCACAAAATTCAGCCCAAGAGCTGACTGAAAGATGCTCAAAGAAGTCTCTAAGAACTGCAGGGCAGTGGGAAACCGTCAGGGCCCTCTATACCCTCAGAGAGGACATAAGGATAGATACAAATCTGTATATATTATAATCTGGAATTGACTGATTGACTGACTGACTCTTGTTAAATAGCATAGTGGTTAGAGACATGGCCTGTCATGTAGGCAACCGGTGTTCTGGCCTCACAATAAATTACGCATTAGGATTTGTTCAGGATAGACAAAAACTTTGCTTGCTATAAGCTTCAGTAGCTATGTTACAGTAAGCCTAAAATAAAATAGTTTGCAGTTATACTGTGACTATTTCTGGTGGATTTTCAAAGTACGCATTCGTGCATGGTTTTTGGGGTAATAGCGTATAGACCCCAACCCCTTGTGCAATAAAAGAGGAGGGGTTTCCACAATTCTCTCATCTTTTTACTTGATGAAATAGTCAGTTATTTTCACCTATATTGATAGTTATTGTATCAATGTCGTTCACGAATGAAAGAAAAACGAACGTTGTTGTGCCCTAAAATGAAATAGCTTTGGCGGTGTAAAGTTCATCTTCAGTCTCGCTAGCAATTGTTCAATTCTTATGACTATTCCAAATTTTAAGCGGGATACTAGTAGGCCAATTACTGGCTAATAAAAGCCATACAGTCCATAGATGCTATTTGTGGTGTAAGTAAACTTACTAAGAAACATTAGTTGGTATAACACAATGATTAATGGTGTCTAGCTAAATATTCAAACTTGGCGTGATGTTAATGCTTGACAAAATGATCTAATGTCTAGATGCAATTTTCTGACGAGGTAGTATGTCCTAATCGGTCCCAATACTGACATACTAGCTTACTATATACAAAAGAGTACATACTTCACCATCATCTGCAAAGTACGTACTTGTAGTGCATAATATGTTGCATGCGATTTGAGATTTGGCCAATGCTTTCAATTTCCTCGTAGCGTAGTGGTTAGCTATTCAACTGTTATTGTATGGATGACCATCTACAATAATATTTGTACAAGATCCCTGGGGTCTTGTGGGGTTATCCCTGACTTGCAATGTTTTGACCCCGGTTCAATTCCCCATTCAGGCGTTCCAATTTTTGTCTCTCAGAAAGATTTATCCACTCGGGACTTTTCAGCCATCGCACAACAATATATATCCACTCGGTAATACCATGAATCTCATATATTTAAGAAAATAATTGTATTACGTGACCCTTTTATACTGTTATTGTTTTCTAAAGAAACAGACCAGCCATGGAGTGATTGGAGTCATTGTTTTCGTTTTAGGTAGGTTGTATAGCTATTAGCTAGCCATCTACAGTAATCTTTGTACAAAAGTACACTTTAGTTCTGTTAATAACCGTTCTGTTGCCCATGTTATTTCAGCAAATAATATAATGGCTGGGTAAAAGTTACATTTGGAGATGATACAGAGCTATACAGAATACCAGCAGGCTGTGAGGCGTTGTGGGAACATCCCCAACCTTCAGTGTTTTGACACCGGTTCGATTCCCCTCTCAGACGTTCAAATTTTCGTCTCTCAGAAATATTTATTTACTCGGTACATTTCAGCCATCGCACAACAATATATATCCACTTTGTAATACTATGAATCGCATATATTTAAAAGAATAATTGTATTATGTGACCCTTTTATATTTTTATTGTTTTCTAAAGAAACAAACCAGCCGTGGAGAGATTGGAGTCATTGTTTTCATTATAGGTACTGTATAGCTATTTGCTAGTACAGTAATCTACAGTACAGTAATCGTTGTACAAGAGAACACTTTATTTCCATTAATAAACATTCTGTTGTCCACGTTATTTCAGCAAAAATATAATGGCTGAGGTAAAAGTTACACTCCTGCTGTTTAAATAGCATAATGGTTAAAGATGTAAGGTTCCATTCTGTTCTGTTTGGTTTGGCTTTGATTTATGAATGTAGCCTGTTGTGTTTGGTTATTGCCTTTTGTTCTTGTATGCAACCTGTCCTTGTCCTTATTGTTTCCACCTGTACCTTGTTTGCTCCATATTTTTTTTGGGGGGCCTATGGTGCCCTGTACGGGGCCCTCCGAGGGGGCCTGAGCCAGAGGTGGCACCCGATGCGCCACTGCCACCACCACCACCAGAATGGTTAGAGGAGGCAGTCTTGCTGCCACCCCCGGAGGGGTGGGACGACAAGCCCCTGCCACCCCCCTGCTCCTGTCTCTGCGTCCAGTCTCATTCCTGAGGTGGGGCCGCCACCTCTGCCGTGCTCCGAGGTGGCGCTGCCGTCTCCTCCTGCACCTCCTGGTCCTGATCCTCTCCCTGCTCCGCCTGATCCTGCTCCGCCTGATCCTCCTTCAGCTCCGCCTGTTCCTCCTTCAGCTCCGCCTGTTCCTCTGCCGGTTCCTGGTCACTGCACCATGGCGGAGCCTCCACCCGTTCCTGTTCCCGGTTCTTGTCCCGAGGCAGAGCCTCCACCCGTTCCTGTTCCCGGTCCCCGTCCCGAGGCAGAGCCTCCACCCATTCCTGTTCCAGGTCCCCGTCCCGAGGCAGAGCCTCCACCTGTTCCTGTTCCCGGCCCCCGTCCCGAGGCGGAGCCTCCGCCTTGGTGCCCCGCCCACCCTCCCCTTTGGTGGTTTTTGACGCGTCCGGGTGTCTGTGCCTTGGGGGGGGGGGACTGTAATGTTCTGTTCTTTTTGGTTTGGCTTTGATTTATGAATGTAGCTTGTTGTGTTTGCTTATTGCCTTTTGTTCTTGTATGCAGCCTGTCCTTGTCCTTATTGTTTCCACCTGTGTCTTGTTTGCTCCCTGGTTGTGTCCCTATTTAAGTTCCTCCTGCCCCAGTGTTTCTTGTTGGTCATTGTCGTCAGTGTGTGTGATGTTGATGGTTCCTGTTGCCTGTTCCTGTAGTTTGTTCCCTTTTATTTTTGTACTTTGTGAGTTCATTAAACACTCTTTCGTCTTTTTGGAATCCTCTGCGCCTGTGTCCTCCCCCTCATGCTCAAGCGTGACAAAAGACACAGTCTGCCACAAAGAAAACTGCAGATCAAAACCAGCCAGAGACAACAACATTCATCCCTTCTAATCTCGGGCTGACTGAACTAGGCTTGCCTAGTTCCTTTTCTGGTTTTGTCTTAATTGTAATGATCTTCCCATTGAATTTCTTCAGTTTGTGTTGGAAAAAGAACATTTTATATCCAAGGGTTAATATCCAAAATATCCAATCAGAATTTTTCTTTGGTAGTATCTTGGTAGAAATTATCTAGCTGTGCTCAATTAGCCAGGCCCTCAGGATTTGAATAGAAGACATCAGCCAACGTCACTGACTTCAGTAAGAGCAGCATTTTGTAATAACAGTTGAATCAACCAATCACATATTGTCTTGTAATAGGTGGGACAATTGTAGAATGCCTCAATGCCCTCTAGAGGGCCTAAGTATACCTCACTAATTCAGAACCAATAGCGAGCCTTATCTGGATTTCTCTCGCTTGAGCCTAGCTAGCTGGCTAGCTTTTTGCTGTGAGTATAGGTAAGGATGGTGATGGCCCGGTGGTCAGCCCTGGCTTTGATCTCAATCGAAAAATAACTTATTTTGGATTTAAAATCAAAAGACAGGCTACATGAACCTGCCATTATCCATTTTATAAAGTGGACAGGAGAATGGTCTTTTTAAATGACAATCATAATGGTGAGTAGACATTTTGTTTTCATCTACAGCTTGCTTTTTGTTGCTGTCTCGTTCATATCATTTTGAATACATTGTGTAAAATATTATTTCAACTTTAGATCACCGGTTTTGTGGTAAAAACAAAGGTAATGACATTGTAATAGTACTGGGTACATGACATTTCCTGTTGTGGTGCATTTTTTTATTGTTGAAACCGTATTTTTTATTGTTTTATTGTTAAAACCATATTTTACTCTAACATAATTCTTGCTATCGATACTTGCAACCGTTGTGTGGCCTACGTTTGCTGTTTCTGTGACCCACAGCCAAGGCGCGGCTCAGGACCGTTTTACTCTGTCTTCAAAGAATTGCTTCTCCTACATGGGTCTGCAAAAGGAAGGTCTCAAGTCATGCTCTGTATACACAAGCTTCCGAGTTCTCTATATGCATGACATCAGATCTTTTTCCGCTACTGAGGGCCTAGCTCCAATAGTCACGGTTTGCCACTGCCGCAGGGTAACATAAAACAATCTACAGGCCCCTCTTGCCACAATCATTGTCAAAGTGCAAATATCATTTGTCAGAAAGTGACTGCACAACTAGCCTGCATGGAAGGTGAGGCCTCTGCTCTCAAAAAATAATATCAAGTCACAACCGAAATTTGCCAGACACCTGGGTAAAGACCAAAACTAATGTAACAATGTGCTCTGGCCAGATGAGTCAAAGATGAAGTTGTTTGGCAGTTATTTTTGGCGACAACAAAATACTGCTTTTCAACAGAAGAACCTCATACCAACCATAAAGCATGGCATTATTGTTTAGGCCTGCTTTCTTGTCTCAGGGCCTGGCCAACTTGTCATCATTGACTCAAAGAGGAATTACATATTATACTAGATAGATAAACTAGACAGATAAATTCTTGAGGAAAATTCTGTAAGGCCACGTGTCAAAAAGCTGAACCTGAAATAAATACAAATCTTGAAACAGGACAATGATCCAAAACACACAAGAAGAGATATAACAGAATGTCTAGAAAAATGGTGAAATATGGATTCCTATTGGGGGGGCTGTATATGTTTATTTCAAATAATGCATCAAACACAACATATTTCATTGAGTAGGAATTTTTTTTGCAAAACATGTTTTAAAAGTGTTTGTACCTCTAAAAATATTTTCAATAAATACGAAGTTGCATCTGTTCTGAAATTCTATACTTTTAAGTCTCCAGGAACTATATTGATGAACCTGAGGCATGAACATGAGGTTGAACACATGGTAGTCCATCATCATGGGTAAAACCAAAGAGCTGTCAGCTGAACTGCACAGTCTAGTAGAATTTGGGGGTTATCAAGTCTCAAAATCTCAGTGTCATGCTCTTTGGAGGGGTTGCACAAAAAAGGCCTGTGCAAATTGCAGTGCCTGGTGGTTACTAAAAAGAAAGATTTTGTATTTAAATTAACATCAATTTGTAGATTTTATTTTTCACTTTATTTCTATTAATCATTGGCAAACCCCCTGATAAAATCAATTTTAATTTAATTTTGCAACCCAATAAAATTTGGAAAAGTCCAAGGAGGGTGAATACATTTGAGAGCCACTGTTAGCCAATTTGTGTGACATGTCATCAGAATCACTCACTTTCAAACTTGAAATTTTGTAAGTAAGGTATGACAATACTTCTACATATAGAGTATACACAATTAAACAAAATATTACACACCCAGCCCAGAAAAGGAGATTTAAAACAAAACTTTGTTCATCACAAAAGTCCCAGACTGCTTATTAAAGTATCATGTTTCCATGGATCACAGTGATGTTGAATAGAAAGTGATCATGTTTCCATGGATCATATTATACAGTCGTGCTCAAAAGTTTGCATACCCTTGGAGAATTGTGTAATTGGTATTGGCAAAATACATTTCTTTTATTTCTTATGGGATTCACATTCAACTGTAGGTCATAACATAATGGCACAATCATAAAACAAAACATGGCAACAAAGAAAAAAATTAACAGACCCCTGTTCAAAAGTCTGCATACCCTTAGTTTTTAATACTGCGTATTGCCCCCTTTAGCATCAATGACAGAGTGCAGTCTTTAGTAATAGTTGTCTATGAGGCCCCAAATTCTTGCAGGTGGTATACAGCGAGGAAAAAAAATATTTGATCACCCGCTGATTTTGTACATTTGCCCACTGACAAAGAAAGGATTCTATAATTTTAATGGTACGTTTATTTGAACAGTGAGAGACAGAATAACAACAAAAAAATCCAGAAAAATGTATGTCAAAAATGTTATGCATTGATTTGCATTTTAATTAGTGAAATAAGTATTCAACCCCTCTGCAAAACATGACTTAGTACTTGGTGGCAAAACCCTTGTTGGCAATCACAGAGGTGAGACGTTTCTTGTAGTTGGCCACCAGGTTTGCACACATCTCAGGAGGGATTTTGTCCCACTCCTCTTTGCAGATCTTCTCCAAGTCATTAAGGTTTCGAGGCTGACGTTTGGCAACTCGAACCTTCAGCTCCCTCCACAGATTTTCTATGGGATTAAGGTCTGGAGACTGGCTAGGCCACTCCAGGACCTTAATGTGCT